>JAXRKP010000366.1:0-7500 GCA_037039925.1 Doris montereyensis | reverse complement strand
GTCTGTAAAGAATCCCTGGAATCCTATAATCTGACAAATGAGAGACAATCGATCAATGCTTGCCTGCTATTGCCACACCCAGCCCATCGCTCTCTCTCTCTCTCTCTCTCTCTCTCTCTCTCTCTCTCTCAACTCATTCTACCGATTTGAGTTCAGATCCCTATCCTCCGGTGCATCCGTGTCATTTCCGTTTCCGGCACTCATTTCCCCCAAGCTAATTATCTCCCCTCAAGCCGGCCAAATGACGACAGTAACAGCCTCACTGATTGGGGGTAATCAAATAACACCATTACATGCAAACACAAGATAGGCAGCTAAGATGAACGCACAAAGAGGTCCAACTGCAGGACCTCACTGAAGAAGCTTGCCTGAAAAAAAGTGTGTGTGTGTGTGTGTGTGTGTGAGAGAGAGAGAGAGAGAGAGAGAGAGAGAGAGAGAGAGAGAGAGAGAGAGAGAGAGAGAGAGAGAGAGAGAGAGAGAGAGAGAGAGAGAGAGAGAGAGACAGACAGACAGACAGACAGACAGACAGACAGACAGAGACAGAAACAGAGACAGACAGAGGGTGAGCTGTAGTTAAGCAGCTGAAGATGAATACAACATTCAAACTATAAATCACTAGTAGATAAACGCAGACGACAGAAAGCTTACAACGTTTTAAACAGTGAGACAGACAGCCAAGTGGGGGGGGGGGGGCAGACAGACAGGGTGGACATAATAGATAGATACATAATAAAAATGTCGGTAACGTATCGACCCTGCTCTAGTCCACATTACCTATATCTAAAATTTATTTCATTGATATCATTGTAAGTCACCCCTCCAAAATACGCCGCAATCTAAGGGTGAATTAAAAGCTAACAGCAAGGTGAAGGACGTGGCAATAAGACCGAGCGAAAGGATAGACGTGGGATCTACCACCAGCGTTTGTCAAACGCCAACAATATACTGAATGCATGAAAATTAAGTTCTTGAATAATTACTTAATTCACGATTCAATACCGATCTTAATTATTCAGCGACATTTCCATTCACATATTTTAACGACTCAGACTTTGGTATGAAATATATTCCCCTCCCCACCCCCACGGGGCTATCTCAGGATCAATTAGAGGCAACAAGCAGGGATGTTTATTTGTTTGTGTCATTGTAATTTTCCCAGTCCATCATATGCCGATATCTCAAAGGGGGGGGGGGGGGTTAGAGCAAAAACAACAAGATGAAAGCCATAATATGTGAAAGGGGAAGGAGGAGAGACGTGGGACCCACCAACAGGGTGCGCGCCAAAAACCTCCCCCTCTTCAAAGAGAGGCCGTTATATCTGTGACGCAATCATTCAAACAAAATGGCCCCGTGCACACGATCATGAGACAATCAGAGGTGCTAGACAAAACAGTAGGAACAGAGAATTACTAACTCTGTAAGAACAAACACATTAAAACCGACCATTACTATTATTAGAAGAGTGCTAAGGGATGAAAAATAAGACAATGCGGGAAACAAAACAAGAAAAAAACTGAATTAGTGGCTGTGACGTCAGAGACAAAGTATGCCAGTACCTTACATAAACACAGCCAGCAGTTACAAGAAATAGCAAGGCGATAATTCAGACATTCCATTTCAGGGTGTTCGTGGAAAAAACCCAAAACAATCTTGCCCAAAGCACAAATGAAACAACGAACAAAGTGTTACCAGTATCCTTCCTATAATGTTAACCAGGTTAATGAATGTGCAAAGCGGCTGCTAAACATGATACTTGATACTGTAGAACGTTAAATAGATGGAATTATAGTCCTTATACCAGCATAAGTGCAGGCTCATAAACTTAACATCATTTTATCCCCCAGCACCTTATTTCATTAAAAGTCCGTCTAAACTCCTGAGGTGCATACAGTTCAGCTGCCTGTTAGGCGATCCATACCAACACTCTCATAATAGTCTTAAATCGGTCTACAGTTGAATTTTCATCCACGCCTGAGTCAAGGCATGGAAATAGAGATGTATTTTTCCTCCGAGCACAACTTTATGAAATAATAGAAAATCCTCGGGCCAGAAATGGTTTTGAAATACTGATTACGTCACAAAGCTTCTTGATCTCGATCTCGACGAAACTGAGAGAAACGCTAAATTGACTTAATTAACACCAGCGCGCTTTGGGTTGTCTGCTTTCAGCTTTTCGCTTTATTTCCGAATTCAGCAAAGAGATAAGATACATTTTTTCCCAGCCTAACATGGGAGAATATTAAAATGTCACGTCACAGATGTGTCTTGGAGAAGATAAACTTTATGAGCTTCCGCACGCGAGATGCTATTTTTAGAATGCCATCGAGATGCTATTTTTAAAATGCCATCGATGTCAAATGTTTTAAAGGCATTAAGTAGGGCGTTTTGATTTTGCCCATATGGCTATAATGTTATAGAAATAGATCCAGATCACGCAGTTCTATTTTTAGACCATTTCAACTCTGTGACATTGCCAGTGGTTGAAGGGGACTCGGTAGTCCAAAGGCAAGGTGGAAATAGAGGCTAATGCATATACAAGGGAGAAAACAAAGACTATGAAAACACAAGAACACATGATATATCATAATATGAGAAATTGGCTTCGTTCGCATACTACAGAAATGTAAACCCCCCCCCCCCGCCGCCCCCTTTGAAAACGTGGTTGTTAGTCGTTACATGATTAATGAGCACACGGGCCAAAATGGTAGGCCTATGTCCACAAATCCACAAAGACGTTATAATTACTGCGCTCAAGGGAGAGCAAAGGCCCAAAGTCATAATTATTATTGTGAGTTATCCCAACGCTTCCATCAGGCTGGTACTGTGGGTACCTGGGAGAAAGGGAAGGACGAACAAAAATATTCCGTCGTTGCTTCAAGGCACGCCACTAACAGACCAACCAACGGTTTCCAGGCAGATCGATAGGAAGGAAAATGGGTGAGGCATGGACACAAAGTGAGTGTTAAGCTAAAAAAAGGAGAAGAAGAAAAAAGAAAAGAACAAGAAGAACAAGAATAAGAAGAAAGAAGAAGAAAGAACTCCACCAAAAAAAAAAAAGGCGCAACCAAGGCAAGAAAAGCGGCGTAATCTTTTTCTGGCAGTGAAGGCGATTCGACAGCCAATGGAAACGAAGTCATTGGATGATAGATTGAGCGGCGCTGAGGGAGCCACGCTGATCGAATGGGTTCATTGATTGACGTGCATGATGAGAGAGAGAGAGAGAGAGAGAGAGAGAGAGAGAGAGAGAGAGAGAGAGAGAGAGAGAGAGAGAGAGGAATAAAATACAAACCAGCTACTCTCTCCATTGTCACTCCCTGTACACATAGATCTAATAATGAATGGCTGATGCAGGGCCATCCCTTGGCTGTTTACCTTTGAGCATGTATAATATTATTATTGTCATCGTAAAAAACGTGTATATGTATGAATAAGCAGATGGACTACTTTCAATAGATATACACACATACAAACACACACACTCACACACTACACTGTGTCAGCCATAAGCGCATGTTTATCGTATTAGAGAGTAGACTCTGAGTCAACGACGTTAAGAAATCACAATTAATGAACTGAAAATGCATGCCAGATGAGCACAATATGTGTTCATCTCTGTATCGAGGATTTGCACACACCGGCTACATGTCATTCTCAGCGATGCCCATACCCTGTACATGTCATTCTCAGCGGTGCACATACCCTGTACATGTCAATCTTCAGCGATGCACATATCCTCTTCATGTCATTCTCCGCTATGCACATACCCTCTATATGTCATTCTCCGCGATGCATACCCTCTACATGTCAATCTCAGCGATGCACATACCCTCTTCATGTCATTCTCCGCTATGCACATATCCTCTTCATGTCATTCTCCGCTATGCACATACCCTCTATATGTCATTCTCCGTGATGCACATACCCTCTACATGTTATTATTAACGATGCACACACCCTCTACATGCCATTCTCAGCGATGCACATACCCTCTACATGTCATTCTCAGCGATGCACATACCGTCTAAATGTCATTCTCAGCGATGTACATACCCTCTACATGTCATTCTCAGCGATGCACATACCTTCTAAATGTCATTCTTAACGATGCACACACCTCTACATGTCATTCTCAGCGATGCGCATACCCTCTACATGTCATTATCAGTGATGCACATACCCTCTATATGTTATTCTCAGCGATGCACATACCCTCTATATGTCATTCACAGTGATGCACATACCATCTACAAGCATTCTCAAAGAGGCACATATCATCTTCATGTCATTTTCAGCGATGCACAAACCCTTTACATGTCATTTTCAACGATGTACAAACCCTTTACATGTCATTATCAACGATGTACAAACCCTTTACATGTCATTATCAACGATGTACAAACCCTTTGCATGTCATTATCAACGATGTACAAACCCTTTACATGTCATTATCAACGATGTACAAACCCTTTACATGTCATTATCAACGATGTACAAACCCTTTACATGTCATTATCAACGATGTACAAAACCCTTTTACATGTCATTATCAACGATGTACAAACCCTTTACATGCCATTCTCAGCGATGCACATATCCTCTACATGTCATTATCAACGATGCACATACCCTCTACATGTCATTATCAACGATGCACATACCCTCTACATGTCATTATCAACGATGCACATACCCTCTACATGTCATTATCAACGATGCACATACCCTCTACATGTCATTATCAACGATGTACATACCCTCTAAATGTCATTCTCAACGATGCACATACCCTCTACATGTCATTTTCAACGATGCACATATCCTCTACATGTCATTCTCAGATATGCACATACCCTGTACATGTCATTCTCAACGATGCACATACCCTGTACGTGTCATTCTCAACGATGCACATACCCTCTACATGTCATTTTCAACGATGCACATACCCTCTACATGTCATTCTCAGATATGCACATACCCTGTACATGTCATTCTCAACGATGCACATACCCTCTACATGTCATTCTCAACGATGCACATACCCTCTACATGTCATTTTCAACGATGCACATACCGTCTAAATGTCATTTTCAACGATGCACATACCCTGTACGTGTCATTCTCAACGATGCACATATCCTCTACATGCCATTCTCAGATATGCACATGCCCTGTACGTGTCATTCTCAACGATGTACATACCCTACATGTCATTCTCAACGATGCACATATCCTCTACATGCCATTCTCAGATATGCACATACCCTCTACATGTCATTCTCAACGATGCACATATCCTCTACATGCCATTCTCAGATATACACATACCTCTACATGTCATTCTCAGATATGCACATACCCTCTACATGCCATTCTCAGATATGCACATACCCTCTACATGTCATTCTCAACGATGCACATATCCTCTACATGTCATTCTCAGAGATGCACATCGTTATTCGGTTTTCTGTTTGATTGTTTCATTAACCTATTTTATACCGTGAACTATTTTATTGAATAATCTCAGGGCGAAATGTGTGTTTGATCGATTGCAATCCATCCCGTCCACCATATTATTGGGATGATTGTTTGTTTGTGGGTTTGTTTGTTTGCAAGTTTAATTACAATTTACAAAAGTCCAACAATGCACTTGATCTTATGATAAGTGAAAAGGAGAAAGCAGGCTAAAATGTTACGTATTATGAAAGAGAGTAATTATGAAAAACAACAACCCAACCCCGTGTGAAGTCGATCCACTCGTAAGGCCCAGGCGTGATGAGCGACTTGTAGAAAAAGTGAAAGGAAAGAAGAGGTAGGATCTACAAGGTAACGTTCTCCATTTGCCAACCGGCAATAATAATAATAATAATAATAATAATAATAATAAAATAATAATAGTAATAATAATAGTAACAATATAATAATAATAATAATAACAATAATAATAATAATAATAATAATAATAGTAATAATAATAATATTTATAGTAATAATAATAAGAATTATAGTTATAATAATAATAATAATAATAATAATAATAATAATAATAATAATAATAATAATAATAATAATAATGAGTTCAATAAAACAACAGTGACAATATAATATGGGCAACAAAAACAACCCCAATAACAAAAACATCAGCTATGATGACGATGATGCTGATGATGATAATAGTAACAACAACACTAATAATAATAATAATAATAATAATAATAATAATAATAATAATAATAATAATAATAATAATAATAATGATCAAATAATAATAATAATAGTAATAATAATTATAATAGTAATAATAATAATAATAATAATAATAATAATAATAATAATAATAATAATAATAATAACAACAACGACAACAATACCAATAATAATAAGAATGAAACATCAAACACGACATGTATTAATATTCTCTTGCAGGCACCTTAACACCCTTAGTAATCAGAACAGGTATCATTCATGTTTGTTTGTTTGACGAGATGAACATCGTAAAGGTCTGTGGTTCAGAGACATGAAAGGGGCCAGATAATCGCCATCCAAATGAACATTGTATCAGGTAGCAGTAAGGGGCTTTTAGCCGCCCTTTGATGCCGGCAAAGGTCACCACACCACACGCTATCTGTGTTTACATCTGGCCAAGGCGGTTGACAGGCGGAATGTCAGGCCTCCCTTCCTTGATCCTTTTTGTCTGCCGCTGTCTTCATGATTTAAAAAACGCAAAAAAGAACTCTCTGTGGAATTTGTTTTTGGATGATATCCAAATTCTAAATAGTCAAAATCCGATACGGTTGCATGTATGTATGAATGTATGTTTGTACATTGTATGTATGTATGTATATATGTATATATGTATGTATGTATGTTTGTATGTGTATGTATGTATGAATGTATGTATGTATGTATGTATGTATGTATGTATGTATATAAGTATGTGTGTATTTATGTATGTACGTATGTATATATGTATGTATGAATGAATGTATGTCTGTACATTGTATGTATGTATGTATGTATGTATGTATGTATGTATGTATGTATGTATGTATGTAGTATGTATGTATGTACGTATTTATGTATGTATGTATTTATGTATGTGTGTATGTATGTATGTATGTATGTATGTATGTATGTATGTATGTATGTATGTTTGTATGGATGTATTTATGTATGTATGTACGTACGTACGTATGTATGTATTTATGTATGTATGTATGTATATGTATGTATGTATGTATGTATGTATGTGCATTGTATATATGTATGCATGTATGTATGTATTTATGTATGTATGTGTGTATTTATGTATGTATGTATGTATGTATGTATGTACGTATGTATGTACGTATGTATGTATTTATGTATGTGTGTATGTATATATATATATATATATGTATGTATGTATGTATGTATGTATGTATGTATGTATGTATGTATGTACGTACGCATTTTAAGCCACTCCATGCAGATACATTGCAGTCGTTCCTGTCTTATCTA
>JAXRKP010000365.1:294540-332040 GCA_037039925.1 Doris montereyensis | reverse complement strand
GATTGCGCCGAGGTATTTAAATTTTTTTACTTGCTTTATAGTTTGTTCTCTACTTATTAAATTGAAGGACAGGTTATCATCTTGTTCACAAGCCACCATGCATTCTGTCTTTTTCACGTTCATTAATAATCCTTTTGTCTCACCAGTCTACTAATTTGTCTAATACTTGTTGGACATCATCTGGCGTGTATGCCATTAACACGGCATCATCTGCATGTCTTAAGTTGGTCAGGTTAACGCCGCCAATGCTTATACCTCTCATGTTTTCAATTTCACGGAAGATGATTTCGCTATATAAGTTGAAGAGGTCTGGTGAGAGAACACAGCCTTGTCTCACTCTTTTCTTGATGTTAAAAAAGCTGTTGTCTCGTTATCCATTTTGATGCAAGCCGTTTGGTGCCAATACAGGTTGCTTACCAGTCTAAGGTCTTTATAATCTATTCCTATTGATTTTAACATTTTGAAGAAGGGTTTTGTGTTGTATGGAGTCGAAGGCTTTGGAATAGTCAATGAAGCAAAGGTATAATATTTTCTGTTTTTCAATTGACTTTTGCATGATCATTTTCAGTGTAAAAATTGCGTTGACTGTCCCTTTGTCCTTTACAAATCCAAACTATTCTTTGCCTATTTCCGGTGTTATTTTATTTCGGTTTCTTTTCATTATAATACAAAGTAAGATCTTTGTTGCCTGACTCATGCTACTAATGATTCGATGTTGATCGCAATCTATTGCTCCTGGCTTTTTGGTAGAGTGATAAACGCACTTTCTAATCTCATTTGTTCAAATCCCATTCTCATAGATGATATTGAATATCTTGACTAGAATATCCACCCAAAGGTCTCCTAGGGCATCTATCATTTCGATAGAAATACTATCTTGGCCAACCGCTTTTCCTTTTTTCATCTCTATACAAGCAGCAGATACCTATTCTCTTAGTATTTTTTGGCCGACTATGTCTTCTGTATCTGAATTTATTTGGTTACTATCTCTTTCCTCATCTGAATACAGAATGTCTATATATTCAGCCAAGCGTTGTAAAATATCTTGGGTGTTCAGTATGATGTTTCCCCGGGAGTCTCTTACACATTTTCCTTGTGTAGAATTTCTTTTTCCTGTCAAGTTTTTGATCGACTCATAAAATTCTTTTGCGTTTTGATCCTTTTGTCTTTCAATGTGTTGGCATTCTATATCTATGTATTGTTCTTTGGCCTTGATGCACTCTTTCTTTGTGTGTTTGTCTGCTTGTTTGTATTCAGTACTATTCTTTTTCCAACTTGCTTTTTCTATCAATCTTTTCTAATATTTCCTGTGTCATCAATTTGTTTTCTTCCATGTTTTTTCATGAGAACAATATCCTGCCTTGGCTCTGTTAGGCATTTTGCCCAATATTTTTCTATTTTCTGTTACTCTGATATTTTCGTATCCTTGTTTCACCTCTTCTTTGTGTTGTTCTCTAATCCTATCGTCTTTTCTTAAGAGCTCAATTTGCATCTTTGGTTGTGTTTTGCTTTTGTTTAGGCGTTAAGTTTAAGTTTGAGAATGCATTTTGCATTTTATTGGTAGATGATCGCTATTTATATCAGCTTTGGGTATTGGTTTTGCTATTTTTACCAAATGTTTAAAGCGTTGTGGAACCAGTACGTAGTCAATTTGATTTTTGTATATGTCTCCAGGGCTTTGCCATGTCCATCTCCTTCTGATGTGATGTTTGAACCATGTAATTGTTATCATGTATCTTTCTTTCATGCACCAGTCTATTAACATGTCTCCTCTTTCGTTTTGCGTTGCCAAACCATATCCGCCGACGATGGTTTCAACTCTTTCGCTACCTACTTTTGCGTTCAAGTCGCCCATTATGATAGTGATTTCTTGTGACTTGCATTGTGTTTTGGCCCTCTCTAAGTTCTCGTAGAATAGTTCTATATTACTTTCGTCGCTTTCTGCTGTAGGAGCACGCTTGTATGACATTCAAATCAAAGGAATGTCCTTTTAGTTTCACTAACAGAATTCTATCAAAAATTCACCAAAAACCCACAATAGATCGGCTTGTCTGGTTGTTAAACTCTTTCGTGTTTCACTCCTCCTGAGTGGATTATTTCATGTCCATCAATCCCAACTCTTCCTACACCTGTCCACCTCGTTTCTGTAACACCTGGTATTTGGATTTTAAATTTATTCATTTCTTGTATCAGATTTTCGAGTTTTCCTAGTTGGTATAATGTACGAACATTCCATGTGGCTATAGCGAGACTTTCTTTGTGACGTAGCATTTTTTGTGTTCTATCGTGAGATTGAATTGACGTGTATTTGTTTTGAGACTGAATGGTGTCCTGGGAAGGGTTTAAATAGACAGTAGTTTTCCGTTGCTTTCTGTCTTTGTTAATACATCTACAGTTACTGTTACACGTACTACAGTCAACACATTGATCGTTGATAATATACTTGTTTGTTAAAACGTCTATAAGGGTAGGTGGTGGTCGGTTTCGATGGCTATGGGAGAGTGGCCGACGGCCAAGCTGAACACTTATCACCCTCTGCTTTCTCCGTCCACCGCGTCGGCCTCGTGGATTGAAGTTTAAAATAGAACCATGTGCATTACTAAATGGGACACTGAACAGAGTTATGGCGATGACAAACAACATGGGTAAAATGGTCAAAGTTTGAAAAATCATTGTAGAAAAGTTAAATCTGTTATAAATGTATCTGTTTAAATTTTTCCAAAATATTTTAAAACGACAACCACTTCTTCACAAATATCACAATATAAAATTCAAAGGGAATGTCAGAATTATATTCCCGTCAAAAATTAAGAAGTAAATAGCACAACAAACACACTACAAACTCATATACGACCACTAAATGAAATGGTTGAAATTGTTCTTTTTTAGCTACTAACATTTCTCTTAGGCTCGCTCAAAAATTCCCAATTACTAAATAGGTCCAGTGTTTTGATATTTCTAGGGAAGTTAGTCCTAAACTCATAGATGTCATTAAAGGAAAAATATTTAGAATCTTGCTTTTCATATTAAAGTTAATCTCAAGCTGATATACGACGGTTAAATGAAATAGTTGAAATTGTTGCTTTCTGGCTACTAACCATTCTCCTAAGCTCAAAAATTCCCAAGTGCTAGAAAGGTCTGGGGTTCTGATTTGTCTAGGACAGTTAGTTCTAAGTTCATAGATGACGATAAAAGAAAAGACTTAGAATCTTGTTTTTAATATCAACATTAATCTTAAGTATATATTATGACCATTAAATGAAATCGTTGACATTTTTATTTTTTGGCTACTAACATTTCTCCCAAGTTGAAAAGTTCCCCATTACTTAAAATGGTCTCGAGTTCTGATTATCATAGGACAGTCCAACCGAAGGTCATAGATGTCGGTAAAGAAAAAGATTCAAAATCTTGTATTTCATATTGAAGTTAATCTCAAGCTCATATATGACCATTAAATAAAATGGTCCAAATTGCTATTTTTTGGCTACTCACATTTCTCCTTAGCTCAAAAATTACCACGTACTAAAACGGTCTAGTTTTCTGATTTTTCTAGGACACTAGTCCTAAGCTGACAGATGACGATGAAATAAAAATATTTAGAATTTTGTTTTTGATATTAAAGCTAATCTCAAGCTCATATTATGACCATGAAATGATACGGTTCAAATTGTTGGGGTTTTTTTGGCTATTAACATTTGTTCTAAGCTCAAAGATTCCCAAGTGCTAAAAAGGTCTAGAGTTTTGATTTTTCTCAATTAGTCCTACACTCATAGATATCGGTAAAGGAAAAAGATATAGAATCTTTCTTTTCCTATGAAAGTTAATTTCAAGCTCATATATGATCATTAAATGAAATTATTGAAATTGTTGTTTTTTTGCTGCTGACATTCCTCCTAAGCTCTAAAATTCCCAAGTCAACTCATAGATGTCAGTAAAAGAAAAAGATTTAGAATCTTGTATTTCATATTCAAGTTAGTGTCAAGCTCATATATGACCATTACATGAAGTGGTTGAAATTGATTTTTTTTTTTTTTGGCTACCAACATTTCTCTTACGCTCAATAAATCCCCATTACTAGAAATGTCTAGAGTTTCGATTTTTTCTAGGGAAGTAAGTACTATGTTCATGGATGCCGGTAAAGGGAGAAGATTCAGAATATTGCTTTTTATATTAAAGTTAATCTCAAGCTCATATATGACCATTAAATAAATAGGTTGAAATTAAATTTTTGGGGGCTACTAATACTTTTCCTAAGCTCAAAACTTCCCAAGTACTAAAAAGGTCTAGAGTTCTGATTTTTCTAGGACATATAGTCCGAAGCTTGTAGATGACGTTAAACGAAAAGGATTTAGAATATTGGTTTTCATATTAAAGTTAATCTCAACTCATATTATGACCATTGAATAAATAGGTTGAAATTGTAGTTTTTCTGCTACTAACATTTCTCGTAAGCTCAAAAATTCTCAAGTATTAGAAGCCTGTAGAGTTCTGATTTTCCTAGGACATAGACCTAAGCTCATACATCACGGTAAAATAATAACATTTAGAATCTTGTTTTTCATATTAAAGTTAAATTCAAACTCATGTATGACCATTAAATGAAATGGTGGAAATTGTCACTTTTTGGCTACTAACATTTTTCCTAAGCTCAAAAATTCCCAAGCGCTAAAACAGTCTAAAGTTCAAATTTTTCTAGGACGGTTAGTCCTACGCTCATATACAACGGTACAGTCAAATGTTTTAGAATCTTGTGTTTCATATTAAAATTAATCTCAAGTTTATATTATGAAAATTGAATTGTTGAAATTGTTGTTTTTCGGCTACTAACATTTCTCCTAACCTCAAAGATTCCCAGTTACTAAAAAGGTCTCGAATTCTGATTTTTCTAGGACAATTAGTCTTCTGCTCATTGATGATGGTAAAATAAAAAGATTCAGAATCGTGTTTTTCGTATTAAAGGTAATCCCAAGTTTACATTATGACCATTAAATGAAATGGTTGAAATTGTTGCATTTTGGCTACAATCATTTCTGCTAAGTCCATAAATTCTCAATTACTAAAAAGGTCTAAAGTTCTAATTTTCGTAGGACAGTTAGCCCAAAGCTCATAGATGTCTTTAAAGGAAAAATATTTAGAATCTTGTTTTTCATATTAAAGTTAATTTCAAGGGCATATATGACCATTACATGAAATGGTGGAAATTGTTGCTTTCTGGCTACTAACCATTCTCCTAAGATCAAAAATTCCCAAGTGTTAAACAGGTCTGGAGTTCAGATGTATCTGTGATAGTTCGTCCTAAGCTCATAGATGACGGTAAACTAAAAAGATTCAGAATCTTGTTTTTCATATTAAAGTTAATCTCAAGTTTATATTATAACAATTAATTATTTGAAAGTGTTCAAATTGTTGTCGTTTGGCTACTAACATTTCTCTCAAGCTCAAAAGATTCCCAAGTACTAAAAGGGTCTAGAGTTCTGATGTTTATAGGACGGTTAGTTCTAAGCTCACAGATGACTGTAATGAAACAAGATCTAAAACCTTGCTTTTTATATTAAAGTTAATCTCAAGCTCATATATGACCACTGAATGAAATGGTTGAAATTGTTGTTTTTTGGCTACTAACATGTTTTTGGCTACTAACTCTAGAGTCTAGAGCTAGATAATACCTAGATCTAAGCATAATATAGCTAAAGCTATAATCTGGATGTAGGATCTAGATCTAGATCTAGAGCTACATTAGATAGATTCTTGATCTAGATCTAGACCAATGTTTTATCTAGCTCTAGATTCTATATCTAGATCTATGTTCTAGATCTAGAATCTAGAGCTAGATAAGGTCTAGCATGTAGCTAGAATCTAAATATAGAATCTAGGACCTAGATCGTCTGGTGATGATTTAAAATGTCTTATTTGCCGGCGTAGATTTGAAGAACTATAGAATTTCAGTAATTTCAAAAGTATTTCATGTTAAAAAAAAAGAAAAAGAGAACACAATTTTAACTCCAAAGGTCCTATTCCACATTGATAATGATACCTATTGTTGTGCACAGTTTCAGTAACATTTGTTTCCAAATAAAGTATGTAGGCTTGACTAAAGTTTGTATAGAAGTTTGTTAAGGGAGGCGCGTTTTTTTTTTAACTATAATAATAGTATAGATTATCTATTGTCAGCATTATATCAACAGACACAATGTAATATCCTGGATCAATAAAGGATATCTTATCATATCTTATCTTAACTTATCGCATACATATAAAATTATAGAAGGCGTAGAATCATTGAAGAACACATGAGTTCAATTCCCCTACACATAAAGGAAAAGAAAGTATTTATGATGTCATATTCGTTGATTTGTTATTCCTTTTTATTCCCGTTTATTAAAATGTCCCTTTATTTGTTTAGGGTTAAATCCACCCTGATACAATATAACTATAGAAAGTGTGGATGTATTAGACTCCGTAAAGAAAATTATAACTGCAGAAGGGGCTTTCGACTCGTAAGAGAACAGCCACAATATATGTAATATTGTAATGTTTTGATTTAGTACACGAATGCCATTTGCAGAATTCCTCTCAGTTGAGTCAGAAATTATTACAGTTGCCCATTTGTATCTACATAGTCCAACCAAACTCAACACGGACCGCTCAAAATTCAACATAATCAACATTTACGTCATCAATTACAATGGGGCGTTAGCGCGAGAAATCATCTGCCCTTGTTTCAGAAAGATACCGCTGGTAACTCTCTTGTGTGGAGCCTGAAGCTTTTATTTAATTATAGTAAAATACGAGGGCAGTAAGTATCCCACGTCATTATTCATAAATAATGTTATTACAAAAGCAGTATAACTACTGCTGCCATTAATACTCTTGTTAATAACCACTCTAATACTGTCAATAATAATGCCAACATTTGTGGTGATGATTATTATACTAGTAGTAAGAGAAGAAAAGGAGAAGGAACAGGATGACCACCAGTAATGATAATAACAAAAACTAGAAATAATATAGCAGTACATAACATTCTATATGTTCTTATTGTTATAATTCATTGACGGGCGCTTAACAAGGTTAAATATATTATCTATTTTCTTTGTTTGCACAGTCTCAAATTCTATGTGAAAGTATTATAAATTATAGATTGTGTATTGATGAAATGCAATGACGCAAAAGAGTTACCACGGTCGATTTCGTAAGATCTAATCAGGAATACCTGAAACGAGCAAAAAGCCCCTGTAATTTTACATTTTGATCTATGTTCATAAAAGGTTATTTAGTATATTTGTGAAGTCTGTTCTCAATTCTAAAATTCTCTAACAAATTATTAAATGTCTCAACTCAACTAGAAGTTCAAATGTATTCTTTTTTTTTCGTGTCCTATTTTTGTCAACTCGCTCGTTGGACAGAAGAACATCTTTATCCAGAGCTAGAACATAATATAAATATATCTAGACACAGGGAGACACAACATGTTTATTTACAAATGTGGTATTGAAATCTTAATTAGATTATATGGCAACACAAGATAGTCGGACTTAAGCAATCTAGATTTCTAAAGTTCGACAGGGTCAAAATGCAAGCACGACAAAGTAGGTCTAGCATTTTGCTCTTCCGGCTGGCACTGATAAGAATAAGTCATGAAATAACACGCATAGGATGTCGAAGATGCCATAACAACTATTTCCCCCATAATTGTATGATGTATATCTAAATAAATCTAGTCATATGTGCTGATTCACATGATTAGATAGATAACGTTGAAGTGTTAAAGTTAGCGCGTACGTCTTCCGCTGTAACTGTAGAATGAATAACATAAGTATAAAAAAAAAACATCCACCCAAAGAGTTACCATCGATCTGGCAATTCGCGCAATGCATCCTGGGACAGATTGGCAGTAAGAGCTAAACGCTTTATTTCAATATAACGCATTGTTGACATAATGTCTATAGCGAACGTTGTAAAACAAGAACGTTTCTACGCTAGCTGATGGATGGATGCGCAAAATAGCAATGTTTTCGTTTGGGGGGTTTTTTTGTGTATGGATGAAGCTGCTATCAATATAATATGGGAATAATTATTCAAATGCGTATGAATTGCATAATTTCACATTTTATTTGTTTGCTTGCTTTAGTGTTGGATCGTTTTAATTCATTATCGGCTCTGTGGGTTTTTTTTAACTTATATAGTTTGAGTGAGGAATACATTGAGTATATCATGTCATTTTATATAGCATGTAAATCAAGGCACATAAACCAGACATAACAATAAACCAACTACGTTTATCCCTCCTGCTGTGGCAAATGTGGTGAACCATCCGAAATTGGTGAGTAGGGTGTCGATCAATGACGGGGCTACCAGGTTGAAGAGTACTGAAGATGACATCACAATACCAAAATTTGTACCGGCATATGTTCTCCCAAACAACAAAGCGGTTACAGCCAAATAACAGCTGCACATGGCACCAGCAAAACTCCCATACACCAGGGTTGCAAAAAGTACAGCCAACGGTTGACCATCGCCGTGAAATAATACCATGATACGGTAATTACCGTTGAAGTTAGTAGCACCGTCAAGCACCGTTTTGAACCAAATCTGTCCAAGGCGAAACCCCAAGGTATTCTGGACAAGGCGGTAATGAATATGAAAGCTGTGCCGATGATCGTTAGAAAGTGATCATCGTGAATCCATAACTGACCAAACATTTTATAGAAATTTAACAGGAGAACTAATGGAAAGTCAGCAAACGCAAAAGATATAAACAGAGCTAGAAATTTGGCCGTTTTCACCATTTGCCGGGGTGTGTATTCGATGGGGCTGCTTTCCTTTTCCAATAAGCCATTACAAGTCTTTGAATTGTCATCAACACAACCAGACCCTCGATGATTGGAATTGTAAACAGGTTTTTGCGTCGCCTTCCTTAACAACAAGTTGATCTGACGCAAGGGTGCGTTGAAATAGTCTCATCGATGGATTAATTTGTAGGAAAATCAGACCGACAAACTGCACTACGAATGTGAAAGTGCCCAGAATCAAAACATAGATGGAACCCTGTCGATGATGTCTCGCTGAGTGAAGTAAGTGCTGGAGCCAAGCTTCAAGTCTGGGGGTTTCGTTTCGAGGATTTACAAACCATACTGAGAGCTGAATGATGATGAACGCACCGATCGAATAGGAGGATTGTAAAATTGACGTCAGCAATCCCACATCATCATCAGCCACTTCCAGAATTATCTGAACCGCATTGCCAAAGGTCAAACCCGCGTTGATGCCAATCAAAACGCCTAGAGTGATGTTCAGCAGGATCAGGGAGTGCTGGATGGCCAAGTAACTAGAGAACATGGCCACAGTGGAGACGATCGAACTCAACAATACAACCCATCGTCGATGTAGCAGTTTGCCTGCGTAGTTGCTTGCGATGAGACTCCCATTCCAGGTGATGTAGGACACTGAAATTATCCAAGGCACTTCCACATTTGAGGTCTGATCAAGTCGACATATGATAAAGGAGAGGGCGTATACAGACATGCTACCCCAGTACCAGGCAAGTCCTCCAGGGAAAATCAACAGCATGCAACCAATAAGCGTAAATATCTTCTGAACTTTTCGACTCTTTCTTAGATCCATGGCCTCTCTTTACGCATGCACTGTAGCACAGATTTTACGATTTCCAAGGGTAGACCACAGGACATTTAATTCACATAGTCTTTTTAATTTGCATTCCCACATAGTCTTGCCTTGTTCATGGCAGGTAACTTTGACAGCCTGAAATACAGAATGACATAAGTATAAGGCATAATATTGTACAGAAAAAACGTAATTTTGTTCATGATCGTTCATGTTAGACATATCGAATTAATGTTTTAGTGATATGAATGAGAACATAGTATATCTGTAGTTCACAAACGCAATGTTTATCAGTTCAAAGTAATTTTGTACAGCAATTGGAGTAAAGTCCAATGTTTTCAATTTCAGGTCAAATTAGCTCCATACCGCTATGATACAAGGTCACAATGTGTCTTAAATCGTATATGATGAAAAGAACTAAAAATGCAATGTAGGCCGATAACTAATGAAGAGGAATATGAAACACTAATTAAAAGGCCTAATAGATCAAATTACAAAAAATGGAACAGAACAGACACATTTTTTGGGTGGCCCGACCTTCATCAGCATTATGAGGCTAATCCCATCGGACACGGATGATAAAAGGATGTCCCATGTGCAGATCACAACACTGTGCACGTTAATTGATAATATGTACAGTAATAGAGAGGGTGAGAGGAAAAATATCAATAGAGCTTAAAGAAATCCTGCTTCCAAAGTGTTAGGACAATCAACTGTTTCTTTTGATGCTGTATTAATACAAAGATTGCTCGATCAAGTTATGAGTTGAAAATGTTCGATTTCATTTTAATGGTAGGCTTATAAAATATCACAGAAAACACTAGAAAGCAGTAGTGAATCGTTCAACACGCTTATTTTGTAACGTTTAAAGACTCATGTTTTTGTATTTCTCTTTTGGCTCATGCATTCTTTTGTTTGTCTAAGAATCAATGTTGAAAACAATTTTAAAAGGGGCAGAGTGATGAAGTAAAACACTTAAAATGTTGGCTTTACAGATGAAATCAGTGGCTGGTCAATACCAGAAGACAGTGAGGAAGAGGAAGAAAAAGGAGGGGGTAGGAGGAGGAGGAGGAGGCAGAGAAGAAGAAGAAGAAGAAGTAGTAATAGTACTACAAATAGGGGAGAGAATGGTTTAAGCCTATTGGTAGTAGTAATAGTACTACAAATAGAAGAATGGTTTATAGCCTATTGGTAGTAGTACTACAAATAGGGCTTGCCATGCAAATAAGGAAGGTGACGAAACCACGTCATTTTATAGAGAATTATTGACCACTTGTGTTTAACATAGAAAGCAATGGGGAAAAGGACCGGAAGGGGTGTTATAATGATTTATTTTTCAAGCATGGTACTCTGTCAATAAATAAATTTAAAAAATGGTAATAGACTAAGAATGCTTTGCAATTAATACTTCCCTTATGATATGAATATTCTGATAATTAAAAAAAATGATTACCTGTACAAATATTTCATGAATTGCAAAGCAGTTCAAGATTAGGTCAGAGAGCAAAAAGTTTGTTAAGTTTTGAAACAACCTCATATTGGTTAACACATTTGTCTGTAACAAATAAAGCATTCTATGCAGTCATGTAGCATCAATCTCGATGTAAGTCACTTTATAGGGCTCTGAAATAAAAGTAAAAATATTGTCCCCCTGTATTTACTGAGCTTGGGATCAACGCAAATAAGTGTGGCTGCATTACAAATACGTTTGTATTGACAAAGATCTATTATGTCACTTTATTGGCACTGCTCCAGGTGTGGTGATATTCCTTAAAGATCTGATGTCCCGTTTGACCCAGAAATGATTGACCAGATAGGAATTCCTCGCCAAATCCCCGCCAATTTTTTTTATGGGAATGAAATGAAAATAGGGAGGGACGGGATTCAGGGGACCCCCACCTCCCCTAATTACATGAAAACCCGGTGAATAAAGGGGGGTTCAGCTCCCCCTGATTATGAATCAATAAGAAAACCTACTTAAGAACGGTGTGGTAATATAACATGGTTATTCTTTGGAGACCTGAGGGACGTTCCATATGGTGCCAGGATATAATTTCTCTTTCCTCTTCTGAATGATTAACATCGCTTACTTTGGCAATGGGAAAAGAAATCCGCAGATTTGTAGAATAATATTGAAAAATTTCAAAGTTCTTGATTTCAGATCTGGATTCTAGCTAGATTTAGAAGCTAGATCAAGATCTATATTTTAATCTATAGGTAGATCTAGATTTAGCTCTAGATCTAGACAGATTGGCTTTAGATTTACAAAAGAAAACTGCAGATGTGTTGTCTAGAGCTAGAATTAGTTCTAGATCTAGATCTAGATCTAGAATCTAGGTTGGCTCTAGATCTACAAAAAGGAACCTCTAGATGTAGATCTAATATTCAGAATCTGTGACTTAAAAAATCTAAAGATCAAAAACGTACCATTTTGGTACAAAACATAAGCTAGCTCTAAATCTAGATCCAGCTAGATCTAGATCTAGATTTAGATCTAGGTCAGTATAAATTGAATGATGGAGGTTTCAGTGGCAATCTTGAATTAATCCATGAGAAATGTTCACTTTAACTGTTCAAACTGTGATTGAATCTCGCATAAAGACAGGAGTCCGTAGAATAGAGATTGAAGATCTAGATATCTAGAGGAATATTTAATTAATCACTGAGAACTGTTCACATGAATGATGCTAACTGTGAATGAGTTTGAATTAATCCATGGGTGAAAGTGAATATCACAGTCATGGCATCAGATATAGGAGGGAATATTTAATTAATCACTGAGAACTGTTCACATGAATGAGCGTGTTCTGCTTGGGGTTTTTTGGTGCCAGGAACCACCTGTAACATATTGCAATACACTGAGAAGCTACTAGTACAATTATTTTTTTTGCAATACACTCATCACATCGACTTGCTTTACCCAACACACACATACACACACACATACACACACACACACCAGTTTCACACTATACTTCTCTGCAAGGCCTTCACTATCAGGTTTCACCGCTGGTCACATCACGTGCAGCCTGTGATCGTTTCTCCTACCTCTCTTCCTTCTGTGGTTCCCTTTTGCAATGGGAACCAAGAAAGCTTAGTTAACTCTACAAACATATTCCCAGAATAGGGCCAAAGGTCGTGGTATTCTCTTGCATGTACAAAAGAACAAAATTTGGGAGCCAGACACCAATCTAGTTCCATCTTCGAACTGGCGTGACGCATGCGTGCCCGCTGACCGACGATTTCTATTATTTATTGAGATCCTCATCATCTAGATCAAGCACTACTTGTAGTGATGCTGCTACACACTAATGTGTGTTGCGCGCTCGCTTTCTCTGCCTCTCTATGTGTATCTCTGTCTGTCTGCTGTTTGCCTGTCTATCTGTCTGTCTTTCTGTCTTTCTCTCTCTCTCTCTCTCTCTCTCTCTCTCTCTCTCTCTCTCTCTCTCTCTCTCTCTCTCTCTCTCTCTCTCTCTCTCTCTCTCTCTCTCTCTCTCTCTCTCTCTCTCTCTCTCTCTTCTCTCTCTCTCTCTCTCTCTCTCTCTCTCTCTCTCTCTCTCTCTCTCTCTCTCTCTCTCTCTCTCTCTCTCTCTCTCTCTCTCTCTCTCTCTCTCTCTCTCTCTCTCTCTCTCTCTCTCTCTCTCTCTCTCTCTCTCTCTCTCTCTCTCTCTCTCTCTCTCTATCTCTCTCTCCCTCTCTGTCTATTCAAAAGTTTGCGGAAGTGAAGAGTCGTCGAGTAGATTTTATCTCCAAACATTAACGTCAGTACACTGTAATGTTATTACATCCTACATGTACTGCATTGTGTTTTATGTCCCAGGCTACAAAGTCTCCTATTTACCACCATAATCTCGATTGTTTCGGTCATGTTCAATGTGTCACGTATGTGTGTGTTTTTAAGCCTATCGTGCTTAGTAACACCAAGCATAGTCCTTAAGCATTTCATTTCGAATACCAAGAGAGCATTCCTTTCCTCTCTCCTCGTGGTACATGTTTCAGAGCTAAATAATCTATTGGCATAATGAGTGCTTTATAAAGACAAATCTTATGTTTTCTTGTCATATCGTGAGAGAATTCCATATCGTTGATAGCAGGCCACCAAACGCCTGCGACGCCATTGATATTTGATGTTTGACATCTGTTGCGCAGTCAGGGACTAGACTCCCCAGAAACTTAACGTGTGCTGCTTTTGGGACTGTTTGGTTATCTAATTTTATTTCATCAGTCTGTCCCGGAGACATAACTGCACATTTAAGGGGTTGATCTTCAAACCCCATTTTCGACAAGCTTTTTCAAGTTCTGTTGTTGTCAGTTTAAGTTTATTTTTGAAAAAGGCAGATACGAGAGTCGTGTCATAGCGTACTTGATGTCAATCGACATGTCGTCCTTCAACTGGAAGATGGCATCTAAACTTTTGATTTCTTTCATAAGGTGTTCCAGACACATATTGAATAGGCTCGGCGACATAATACACACTTGTCTTACGCCAACTTTTATTTGGAACCAATCAGTGAGTTGATCTCCAATAAGGACTGCACATTTCGTATTGACGTACATATTTTTGATTACATCGACAAATTTTCATTGAATTCCATTTTTATCAGCATTTTCCCGAGTGCGCCTCTCCATATAGTATCGATAGCAGCTTTGAAATCGACAAAGTGAAACTGTAGTGGAACTTGGTGTTCTTTTGCTTTCTCTGTGATCTGTCTTGCAATGAAGATCGCATCCGTGGTTCATCTGCCTGGCCTGAAGCCAAATTGAGGCTCGTCCATTGACTTTTCAATTATATGTGAGCATGGTTTACCGAAAATGAAAGTGTCATTTGCAAATACAACATGATGAAAGTAGAGACATACAATTAATTGTATGCCTAGAACGCAATCTGCTGATAGCTAGAAAATATAGATTCAGAGATGACAAATCCAGATCTAGATCTAGACCTAGAGCTAGATAATAATCTTCATTTGTCGTCATGGATCCACGAGTACATCTTGAAGGATTTAATCATAATCATTTTTATTTTTTCAGACTCGTTCTGAATCCATTCGATCTAGCTCTAGAGCTAGGGCTAGCTCTAGATTCTAGACCTAGAATAGATCTAGAAACGAATTCTACATGTATATTATCTAGATCTAGATCTAGACTCAAGATCTAGAAATTAGATCTAGATTACGATTATAGATCTAGCTCTTGATGCATCTAGCAATAAATCTAGATATATAGTTCTTCCTGTGACTTTAGGCCTAGATTTCTAGATTTAGATTCTAGAGCTAGGTATCTTATCTAGATTCTAAATCTATTTCTTATGACTTAGACTAAACCTAACATTTAGATAGATTATGTACATCTATATATTTTGTCTAGATTCTAGCTCTAGATCTAGGATATCTAGATCTAGATTATATATCTAAAGCTACAGCTAGATATCTAAACTAAATAAACAAAACAAAACAGACAGAAAAAAAAAAAATATTAACCCCAATCAATATGATCAACCATTGTTTCTGATGTTTCTTCATTAAAAGTTAAAAGAGACTGACATTCTGATAATCCTTTTTCTTTGTTTTGGTTTTGTTTGCGCTAGTCTACACACCCATGAGAAAAAAAACATGTAGAGCTGCATGACTTGTACCTGAATTGTATTTGATATAGATTTGGGTTAGCCTTGACTTGATGTATCCATCCTTGATGCTAAAGCCCTTAAAAGGGAATTGACAAGGGAAGAGAGGTCGAGAGACACCAACGACTACTTGGAGGGGTGAACCCTACAAGAGGCTCGGCAGCTGGGTTTTTCCTGGAACGAGTCAAAGATGGGGGCGATGGACAGAGTGAAGAGGAGAGACCTCATTGGTGACCTATGCCCGACCCGGGGTACAAGGGTATTAAGTCAAGTAAGTCAAGTCCAGGACATATATTTATTGAAACCCAGGTGTACCACAATGGCGTATTGATTCTTATCTATTTGTTTACTGTCTTGATTGTTGTTGCGCATGGAAAACGTTAGATATGGGTGTGTCTTCAATTCCTTCGTATAGTTGTTCTTTGTGTGTAAAGTAAAATCCATAACTGTGTTAAAAAAATGTTTGTTTTGGGGTGTTATAATACAGTTATTGACTCCAATTGGGTAATTTGCACTCATAATTAGATCGATCTCGTGAACTCGGTCATTCTAACTAGTCATACAAATAACCCAATAAGATTCAATGACTGTGTAATAAATATAATATTGATTAATTTTACTTTTCTCATTATTTATTGGGAGAATTATATCAACAGACACAAGATAGTTTCATGGCTCAATAAAGGTTGTCTTTTCTTACCTTATCTTATCGTATACAGAAGAATATATATATATATATGTATATATATATATATATATATATATATATATATATATATATATATATATATATATATAGGGTTATATATATATATATATGGAAATATATATATATATATATATAGGGTTGCGCTTGTTGTGAAAATATAACTCTGGAAATGTAAAATCTGTTATTAGATTGTATGTAGAAAAAGACACAACTTTAGACAGGTTGCACTTGTTTGATTGTATATAGATAAAGCTTTAGAAAAGTTGGTCATGCTAGAATGTCTGCAGGTACCTCTAGAAAGGTATGACCTGTTAGATCCCATACAGATATAGCTGTAGAAAGGTATGGCCCGTTAGATCGTATACAGGTATAACTCTAGAAAGGTATGACCTGTTAGATCGTATACAGATATAACTCTAGAAAATTTGAATACGTTAGAATATGTGCAGATATAACTGTAGAAAGATATGACCTGTTAGATCGTATACAGATATAACTGTACAGAAAGGTATGACCTGTTAGATCCCATACAGATATAACTGTAGAAAGGTATGACCTGTTAAATCCCATACAGATATAACTGTAGAAAGGTATGACCTGTTAGATCGCATACAGATATAACTCTAGAAAGGTATGACCTGTTAGATCGAATACACATATAACTTTAGAAATGACTTGTTAGAGATATACTTTAGAAAGGTTTGCTAGAAAGTTATGACCTGAGAGATTGATACAGATATACAGATATAAGCTCGCTAGAAACTGTTTGACTTGTTAGATTGCATACATATAAAACTGTAGAAAAAACTTGCTAAATTGTATACCTGTATAAAGTTACGACCTGTTAGCTCATATACAGATATAACTTTATAAAGTTACGACCTGTTAGCTCATATACAGATATAACTTTATAAAGTTACGACCTTTATAAAGTTGTTAGCTCATATACAGATATAACTTTATAAAGTTACGACCTGTTAGCTCATATAACTTTATAAGATACCAGAACAACTCATAACAGATATAACTTTATAAAGTTACGACCTGTTAGCTCATATACAGATATAACTTTAAAACTGTTTGATATAACTTTAAAACTGTTTGACCTGTTAAATCGATCGTTATGACCATATATAAACTGTAGAAAGACCTGATAGATGACTATGACCTGTAATCGTATCGTATACATGATATAACATATATAGAAAGTTATGACCTGATAGATCGTATACAGATATAACTCTAGAAAACTTGGATATGTTAGACTGTGTGCAGATATAACTGTAGAAAAGTTTGACCTTTTAGATCGTATGTAGGTATAATTCTAGAAATGTGGATATGTTATAATGTGTGCAGACATAACTGTAGAAAGGTTTGACCAGTCAGATCGTATACAGATATAAATGTAGAAAGGTAGACTGTGTACCGAAGATTATAACTGCAGATATGGCTTTCGATATCTATTATAACAGCCACAGTATGTAATGTTTTTGTTCAGTTGACGAATGCCATTTGCAGAGTTCCTCTTAGTTAAGTCAAAAATTATTACATTAGCCCATTTGTATCTACATGGTCCAACCAGACTCAACACAGACGCTCAAATGTCACAATAGAGTGTCAATTATTAACAAAGGAAATGTTCAATTTCAACATAATGCAAATTTACGTCATAAAATGGAATCAATTTCAACTTAACGCATTGTTGACATAATACCCACAGCGAACGTTCACAAACATGAACTTTTTTATTCTAACTGGTGGATACAGAACGTAGCAACGTTTTCATTTCTTTTGTTTTTTGCGGGTGAAACTAGTGTGGTATTAATCTAATCTGTGGATAAAAAGAACATGGAACAATGAGAGTAGAAACGGCATTCAGATTCAGAATTATTTGTTGCTGGTAGAAGAGGAAACTATTTCACAATAACATCAATTACGATGTGTCCTAACGGAGCTAAATCCGTCACACTTTACAGGAAGGGGGCATGACCGGAGAACGCTTCAATGGGTATATTCACAGCAAGCATGCAAGAATGCCCGTATAATATAATGTTGAATTATGATTTCTCTTTATTATAAAGCTGGATCTGTTGAACTTTGACTGCGGTTAACTCAGAAAAAACTGTGTCGGTTATGGGTGATATCAAGTACGATTATTAGATCAAATTAGTATTCGATACTTAGGTTACGCGGGCTTTTATATTGTAAGGATCGGAATCGATGAATAACATCTAGTAACAATAAAAACTTTCGTGGATCGCAGGCAAAACAATCTTTTTACAATCAATTAAAACACTGACTTGATCCAAGAGTTTATTCGCTAAAAAGCTTAAAGCAGGCTATTTGAAATCTACATGGGAAATATAGAGGTTGTAGGTACAGTGGTTCTTGAGTTAGAAGTGGTCAAAGTTAGAGACGTTCAACTTTAAATATAGATCTCACAGCACCGACTTACACCTGGTATACAGTGCGCAATTATTTTAGACAACGCACCAGTTCATCACCGTGATACCAATGGCATTAACCTCCCCACAGGTTACCTTCGAATTTTGTTTTCTCCTCCCCCACCCCACCCCACCCCATACCCCCTTTTCTGATCATTGCGGTACAAGCATTCAGCGTTTTGGAATGCTCTTGTAAAACGATTTGATTTGATTTGATTTGATTTGACTGTATCCACCTCCACAACTATGGAGATTTCAAGGGTTTTGGTAGGATTTATAATTTTGTCCGTACTCCCATGTAATCAGCCAAGGAGTCTTTAACGTGTACAAAGTGTTGTTGGCTGCACACATGACCTCCATAGGCCACCGTGGGAAGTGAACCCGCCATCTCTGCGTCGCCTCGCCATGAAAAGAAAGCGTGCTACTGTAACATAGTTACTTATAGTTTTGTAGGGGATTCCCTAGTAACCGAAAAGATATGGCGCAATCAATTTTAGTGTGTGTAAAACCCTTATTGAGTTTATGACGTAGTCATTTTGGTGTGCCCTAGTATCGATTCATTTATATCTTGAAGGGGAGGGGATATTGTAGAACTGTGTCGAACTGTGTCAAAATGTTTCGAATGGCGTGGAAATTTCCGTTCTAGAAATATCTTAGTTCTTGACTATAAATAGCGGGGTTACCCCTGATATGTGGGGAAGTACAAGAAATGTAGTGTAGATTCCACCTCGTTTTATTCCATTGGATTTGTGCTTGTTTCACCCATCGATTGACTGTTGACTGTGCGTATAGTAAAAAGCCTTGTAATAATTATTAATCAAGCCTTGGTGTGATTAGATTGTTTACGTCATTCCCTTGCTCCATTCATAACTTCGTAGCAGCTACCACCACTTTTTTTATGTATATTCCTTGTCTTAATCTTGTCTTTTACTCCTATTGGGCTTCAATATTATTTATTGTTAGTTACTACTTTCGACGTGTTCCTTGCCTTACTGTTTGTCTTTAATTCATTACATAAAGATGTTGAATTTGAATGCGTTATGTTGAATTTGACACTTTATGACGTAAATTTTGATTGTTGTAGAATTTAAAATTTCCCTTGTTTGTAATTGACGCTCGATTGTGACATTTGAGCGTTCTGTCTTGATTTTTGATTAGACTATATTGAATATTTTTGTATTTGTTGACATTGAACCTTTCAATGTTTACATTTGATCGAAATAAAGGGTACAAATCAAACACGTTTATAATGAATCAAAATGAGTATGAACTGCATAATTATACGTTTTGTTTGTTTGCTTGATTTTGTGTTGGCTTGTGTTAATTTTTTCTCGGCTTTGGGTTAAAAAACAAATTCAACGAAACCACACAAAACGAAACAAAACACAGCAACGTAAAAGAAACGGTTTCATTTACAAACTTTAGAAATTGATATTTTTTTTTTTTATTTCTAATTTGCATAGTTTGAGTCAGGAATACATTTGAGTATATCATTACCGGGTATATCATTTAAAGCATGTAAATCAAGGCACGTAAACCAGACATAACAATAAACCAATTGCGTTTATCCCTCCTGCTGTGGCAAATGTGGTGAACCATCCGAAATTGGTGAGTAGGGTGTCGATCAATGACGGGGCTACCAGGTTAAAGAGTACTGAAGATGACATCACAATACCAAAATTTGTACCGGCATGTGTTCTCCCAAACACCAAAGCAGTCACAGCCAAATAACAGCTATACAAGGCACCAGCAAAACTCCCATACACCAGTGTTGCAAAAAAGTACAGCCAACGGTTGACCATTGCCGTGAAATAATACCATGATACGATAATCACTATTGAAGTTAGTAGCACCGTCAAGCACCGTTTTGAACCAAATCTGTCCAAGGCGTAACCCCAAGGTATTCTGGACAAGGCGGTAATGAATATGAAAGCTGTGCCGATGATCGTTAGAAAGTGATCATCGTGAATCCACAACTGACCAAATATTTTATAGAAATTTAACAGGAGAACGAATGGAAAGTCAGCAAACGCAAAAGATATAAACAGAGCTAGAAATTTGGCCGTTTTCACCATTTGCCGGGGTGTGTATTCGATGGAGCTGTTTTCCTTTTCCAATAAGCCATTACAAGTCTTTGAATTGTCATCAACACAACCAGACCCTCGATGATTGGAATTGTAAACAGGTTTTGCGTCGCCTTCCTTTACAACAAGTTGGTCCGACGCAAGGGTGCGTTGAAATAGTCTCATCGATGGATTAATTTGTAGAAAAATCAGACCAACAAACTGCACTGCGAATGTGAAAATGCCCAGAATCAAAAACATAGATGGAACCCTGTCGACGATGTCTCGCTGAGTGAAGTAAGTGCTGGAGCCAAGCTTCAAGTCCGGCGTTTCGTTTCGAGGATTTACAAACCATACTGAGAGTTGAATGACGATGAACGCACCGATCGAATAAGAGGATTGTAAAATTGACGTCAGTAATCCCACGTCATCATCAGCCACTTCCACAACCATTTGAATCGTATTGCCATAGGTGAAACCCGCGCAGATGCCACTAAAAATGCCTAGAGTGATGTTCAGCAGGATCAGGGAGTGCTGGATGGCCAAGTAACTAGAGAACATGGCCACGGTGGAGACGATCGAACTCAACAATACAACCCATCGTCGATGTAGCAGTTTGTTTGCGTAGTTGCTCGCGATGAGACTCCCATTCCAGGTGATGTAGAACAGTGAAATTATCCAAGGTATATCAACATTTGAGGTCTGATCAAGTCGGCATATGATAAAGGAGAGGGCGTATACAGACATGCTACCCCAGTACCAGGCAAGGCTCCCAGGGAAAATCAACAGCATGCAACCAATAAGCGTAAATATCTTCTGAACTTTTCGACTCTTTGTTAGATCCATGGCCTCTCTTTACACATGCGCGGTAGCACAGATTTTACGATTTCCAAGGGTAGACCACAGGACACTTAATTCAAGCAGTCGTTTTCAATCGCATTCCCACAGAATATTTCTTTGTTCATGACGACCTGAAACAGAATGAAAAACAGACTCGTAGATGTGAGTATAAGACATAATAATGTAAAAATAAACAACATTATCTTGTTTATGAACGTTCATTTTAGATACATCGAATTCATGTTTTACTGATATGACTGAGGATATAATATAAATTTTCTTATATACATGTATTATAATTTTATAAACACAATGTGTATCAGTTCAAAGCATTTTGTACAGCAACGGAGTAAAGTCCAATGTTTTTAATTTCAGGTCAAATTATCTCCATACCGCTATGAATGATACAGGCTCCTGACTCACAATGTGTCTCAAATATTATGTGATAAAAAGATCTAAAACTGCAGTATAGGCCGATTACTAATGAAGAGGAATATGAAACAGTAATGAAAGGCCTAATAGATCAAAAATGAAACAGAGCAGATAACTTTTCTGGTATCCCACCCTTCATCAACAACAAAGAGAGACAGCATCATCATTGAATCCTTTCACCCCTACCAGGATATAGGCCATATACAAGAGATTTCCTTCTTTCCTTCTCCTGTGACACTGTGAGATCTTTCTTAGCTCATTCCAGTTGACATTCAGTCTCTCCCGGTCCTTTTCTATATTCCCTCTCCAAGTATCCCGTAGCCTGCCCTGGTGTCGTCTTCCTTGCGGATTCCATTGTAATGCTCGTCTTGTTATATTATTTGAAGCAGGCTTTCTCAAAGTAGGTCGGATCCATTTACATCGTCTTCACCCTAGAATATTTTCAATGGTTTTCATTCCAGTTTCCACCTGTAGTTATTCCTTTCTAACTCTGTCTTGCCATTTTAATTTAATTCTCAAGATCTTTTGAAGACATCCATTGACGAAGGATTGAAGTTTCTTCATTACCCCTAAAGTGGCGTTCCAAAGCTCCGTTCCATATAGAAATAGAGACATGACATTTGACTTGAAAAGTCTCAACTTTGTGCCAATCTTGAATTTTCTTGCTTTCCATACATTTTCTTATTGGGAGAATAATGATTGATGTTCTTGTTTTTCTAATTCCTCTTTTAACATCTGCATCGGTTCCTCCGTGTTTATCAATAATACATGTACTGCCTAAAAGAATCAAGTGGAGTGTCCTGGATGTTGATAGGTCTTTCTGATGGTGAGTTGAATTTCATTATCTTGTCCTTCCTTTATAAATGTGGAGGCCGATATAACTTGCTAGCTCATTTAACTCTTCAGTTTTGTTTTGCATCTGTAGTTATGAGCGGGAGAGTAAAACCAGATCATCTGCAAAATCTAAACCATTTAGCTGGTGCAATTAAGTCCAATGGATGCCATTCCTCATACGGCTTTGTAGTCTCTTTCATTATCCATCGATTGCCAAGGTGAAAAGGAAGGCTGAGAGGATACATCCTGGCGAACACCTGTTTTTGCTTGAAAGCCCTCACACAAATGTCCATCTTGGAGAACCACGCATGTTGTTCCTTCATACGATTGTTGTACAAGATTCACACATTTTGTGGAATACCATGATGACGCAACAGTTTCCAAATGATTTGTCTGTCAACATTGTCAAAGAACTTCTCAAAGTCTACAAAATTGATAATAATTGGGGATTCCATTCAAGCGATTGTTCTACTATAATTCTTAAAGTAGCGATTTGGTCCGTACATGATCTGTTCTCTAGATTTATATCTAGATCTTTAGAGGTTTTGATCTAAATCTAAATTGAAACATGTTAGATTTTATCTCATAGATTTAAATCTAGATAAAATCTAGATCTAGATCTACATCCAGATTTGGATCTACTTCTAGATTAGGTCTAGATGTAATCTAATTTAGACACTAGATTTAGTTTTAGAAGCAACACTTTCGCCCCGCTATGGCGCTAACTTCCCTTTTATCGGTCTCACGTCTGCTTCAAACCCTTTCCTTTAATTGTGAAAACTTCATAAGCCTTTGTTCGATGAATTATTTTACTGAATCAGGATTGAATGACTTCAATAAAGCTTGGAAGATTTCATTGTCTGCCATTCTAGAATAGAAATACTCCATCACTTAGGTGTACATCACGGAGCTCTAAAATTAGATTATGATTTAAGTAGTGCAATTTTAAGCAAGGTCTTTATTGTCTGAGATCGGCAGAAGTGTATTATGAAAAATAAGTGCATTATAAATTCATAATGAACCGTAGCATTAACCAATGCTAAAGAATGGGAAAGGGGTATAATATTAGCTAAATCAGTATACATTGCTAAACCTAAGGTAAAGGACCAAGAGGCATACTTCGTATGAGCAGTGGGAAGAAAATGTATATTATAAAGAGGCACTAAAGGCAAAGAAGATTAACTTTCCATAAGGAAACTGAAAATTTCAGGACATGATAGCCTGGAGAAAAATCATTTTGAGCATCTAAACCCATACACTGGAAGGTAGAATGGGAACTGATAAGGAAAGAAAGAAAGAAAGAAAGAAAGAAAGAAAGAAAGAAAGAAAGAAAGAAAGAAAAAGAAAGAAAGAAAGAAAGAAAGAAAGAAAGAAAGAAATACAAAAAAAAAAAAGAAAGAAAGAAAGAAACAAAGAAAGAAAGAAAGAAAGAAATAGAAATACAAAAAAAAGAAAGAAAGAAAGAAATACAAAAGAAAGAAAGAAAGAAAGAAAGAAAGAAAGAAAGAAAGAAAGAAAGAAAGAAATACACAAAGAAAGAAAGGAAGAAAGAAATACAAAAAAGAAAGAAAGAAATACAAAAAGGAAGAAAGAAAGATAGAAATTAAGATTATACGCCTCTGAAGCGTGGACCCTGCACACCGAAGACTGGCCAAAGCTGCAATCATTTGAACTCAATGCTACAGACGTCTACTCAAGGTTAAATGCCACAATCATAATAATATTACTAACAACGCAGCTCTGGGACGTATAGTAAAACGGCTTTTTTTTTATTTGATTTGATTGACCAACATCCACAACTTATGTGATTTCGGGGTTTAGAGTAAAGTTGTTTTTTTTAAACTTTCGCCCGGATTGCCCTGTAAACAGCCAAGGGATCTTTAACTTAGTCTCGGTAATTGGGTCAACACCATAGGAGGTCCCGTGTGCAGATCACAACACTCTGTGCATGTTAATTAATAAACTGTGCAGTAATAAAGAGGATGAGAAGGAAAAATCAATATAGAGCTTTAAAATAATTATACTTCTACAATGTTAGGACAGTCAACAGTTTCGTTTTATTGATGTAATTTTTAAACTTTGTGGGTCGCTGAAAAGTGTGGGGTTCGGCGGCAATCGCAAATGAATTATGTAAACTATCGTTTAAGGAAGGAAAATGTTTTTTTTAATTAAAAATATTCCTAAAACATGCACAGGTAGTACACGAAAATGATGTTAAAATTTTAGCAGTATCTGTTCAGTGGTTTGAGAGCCTATTGTGACTAGATCTAGATGAAAACGCAATGTCGTTAAGTCCGCAAACATAATAATATATAATATTATATAGATTATTATTATTATTATTATTATTATTATTATTATTATTATTATTATTATTATTATTATTATTAGTAGTAGTAGTAGTAGTAGTAGTAGTAGTAGTAGTAGTAGTAGTAGTAGTAGTAGTAGTAGTAGTAGTAGTAGTAGTAGTAGTAGTAGTAGTAGTAGTAGTATTATTATTATTATTATTATTATTATTATTATTATTATTATTATTTATTATTATTATTATTATTATTATTATTATTATTATTATTTTTATTATCAACATTATTATTAAATATTATTATTATTATTATTTTTATTATTATTATTATCAGTATCGTTGTCGTTGTCGTTGTTGTTGAAGTTGTCGTTGTTGTTGTTGTTGTTGTTGTTGTTGTTGTTATTATTATTATTATTATTAAATGTCAGGCAAATGAAACTGTATCTGTCTTCAGGGAGTTAAATAGTAATACTGTTTGTAAGTCTTGACTTAAAACTAGACCTAGAAATCTAAAATTTAGATTCTAGATCTACAAGTAGATCAATGTCTTACCCATACTACAGAACTCCTTTTTAGATAAGAAAACCATTAATTTGTTGACATATAATAATTTTATCCGTTGTTGTCTTAGATTTATAATATGCACTAAACACAAGTAGATCTAAAATCTTGATCTAGATTCTAGATCTAGAATCTAAATCTAAATGTTTTTATTGAGGATAGTTGAGAAGAAGAAAATCACATTGAGTGTCCGACCATTAGAATCTAGCCTATCTGGGAGGTTCTGCTTCAGTGTAGATTATAGGTCTAGAGCTAGATCGAGATCAAGATCGAGATTTTCCTATATCAACATTTTAGCTGCTTTGACTGTGATTAAGCAGAATATCCTCAGGCTCACATTAATTGTATATAGATCTAGAATCTTAAACTGTCGGTCTAAAAGATCTAGGACGATTTTTGAAAATCCAAGCTTTGCTCAACTCTACTGAGCCTTTATCTAAAGCTAGTATCTAAATCGATCTAGAATCTAAAATCTGGATATAGGATCTAAATCTAAAGCTAGATAATATAGATCTATATTCTAGATCTAGTTAACTCTAGACTTATATCTAGAGTCTAGAGCTAGATAATACATAGATCCTACATCTAAGCATATATCTAGATCTAGAGTCTAGAGCTAGATAATACCTAAATCTAGATCCTTGATCTAAGCATATATCTAGATCTAGATCTAGAGTCTAGAGCTAGATAATACCTAGACCATTGATCTAAGCATATATCTAAAGCTAGAATCTCGATACAGGATCTAGATCTAGAGATACATTAAATAGTTTCTCGATCTAAATCTAGACCAATGTCTTATCTAGCTTTAGACTCTAGATCTAGATCTATATTCTAGATCTAGTCTAGAGCTAGATAAGGTCTAGCATGTAGCTAGAATCTGAATTTAGAATTTAGGATCTAGATTTAGATCGTCTGTTGATGATTTAAAATGTCTCATTTACCGGCATAGATTTGAGGAACGATAGAATTTCAATAATTTCAAAAAGTATTTCATGTTAAAAAATAAAAAAAGAGAACACAATTTTGACTCCAAAAGGCCCTATTCCGCATTGATAATGATACATATTGTTGTACACAGTTTAAGTAACATTTGTTTCCAAATAAAGTATGTACGCTTGGCTAAAGTTTGTATAGAAGTTTGTTAAGGGGAGCCACGAGTTTTTTAAAATTATAATTGTAATATTTTTGTAATATATTAGAAAGGATGAGGCAAAGAGTTTGTGTTCTATTTCCAAGATGACATAACCATGTGTTTATTTCCAAGAGGATGGGAAGAAGGAAGTGATTCCATACATATTAGTTACAGACATTCTATACCCTTGAATGGTAGACATGATATTACTACATCCCCTTTGTTTTGATAAAATAAAAACATTTGTAGGATTTAAACCAAAACATCAGACTAGGAATGAACAATGAATACTGGTATTTGACTAGATGTGATAATGGTTTTACGTTGCAAGCTTAATTTTCTCTTCCCACTTAATTAAGAACTATTTCTGGGAATTAATATGTAGTATATTTAATATAATGAAAAAGTATAGGGTGCAGATTCCAGTTGGTGATATTTTAAAGAGTTCAATGTTTTTTCGATTCGTTAGGATTCACCAAAGTCTATCCAGTCTGTATTGACTAATCTATTGCTAGGAGATACATAATATATATTCTAATATATATATTAGTACTCTATGAGTATTATATTAGTGTCTATTGCATCTAACGTGAGTGTGTTATGTTGTGGACGTCCTCATTCAATTTCCCTAACAAAGGCCATGCCTATCATTTGTATTTTTGTGGTGTTCTGACACTACGTCCACTTCTAGTTGTGTAATGTGGTGTTGTGGATGGATGTTCCTGTGACAACATGTTGTTGCCACGATCAGGTGCACGTTCGTGCTCTTCCTGATCAGAAACAGGTAACCACGGGGTTTGACATGCTTCATTTCAGGCTCAAGTCTTCGATGATCTCTAGTTTGATGGTGATGGTGAGACATTTGACTTTTTGGGGAGCTCTCCTGTTGGGACTGGTCAGGGATGGGGACGCTGCGGAAGATGTTTTCTGTTTCTGCGTACTTCGCTTCCATCAGCTGTTTTGATGTAATATGATCTCGGGCTGTGGTGATTGTTGGAAATCACTGCTGGTTTCCATTTTGTTGTTGATTGATTCTGATGTGTGACAACTTGTCCAGAGGAGAGAGGGGAAGGGGATAAGCTCTCTTGTTGTGATAGAGAGCTTGAGATTGTTGTCTCTTTTCGAGGCCTGCAATGATGTTTTGGGCTGATATGTCTTTGGGATGTTTTCTGGGAAGACCATCGTTGATCTCTCTGCCCAAGAACATCCTTCCAGGTGATGGGAGATTCTGGTCAATCGGTGTCGCTCTTAAAGCCAGTATAGCTTTGTATGGATCCGTACCAGATTCCATGGCTTTCATCAGAGTGCGTTTCACAATTTTGACTTGGCTCTCGATGAACCCGTTGCTTTGTGGGTAGAGAGGTGAGCTGGTTTCATGTTTGATATTGTATTGCTCTATGAATTCTTTGTATGCCCTACCGCTGTATTGGGGGCCGTTATCCGATCTGATAATTTCTGGAATTCCATGTTCGCTGAGTATCTGTTTAGTGAGGGTAGCAACTTTATTGCTGGTGCCTTCTCCTTTAGGTAGTTTCCTGATGAAGGGGTATTTTGAGTAATAGTCGGAGATCAGCAGGTATTCATTTCCCTTCAGGTGGAACAGGTCTGTGCCGACTGTATGCCACGGTCGTGGTGGTATTTCTGTTTGTATGAGAGGTTCTTTCCTCTGGCTGCTTTGGTGCGTTTGGCACGTATGACATTCTTTTGTCATTTCCTCAATATCTTTAGAGATGTTTCTCCAGTAGACTGTCGCTCTAGCCCTAAGCTGAGTCTTTTCAATTCCCAAATGCGGCTCGTGTAATTTTTTCAGTATATCTTTTTGCATCGATTTGGGCACAATTATACGCCGGCTCTTCATGAGTAGGCCCTCTTCCAAGCCTATTTCATCTCTGTAGTTCCAGTATGCTCTGCAAAGCTGTGGCACATTCTGAAGATTCTCTGGCCAGCCTGTGAATACTATCTCTTTGAGCGCGTTTAGCTCCATATCTGCCGCTGTCCAACATGTTTGCGCTGAATTGTGTAAAGATGACATGTATCTTTACGTTGTTGAGACCTTCTATCAGTCTCTTTTCTCCATTGGTGAGCCTTGATAAGGGCTCAGCGATTTTCATTTCTTTCCCGGGGATGTATTTGATCTCCAGATTATAATGCTGAATTCTAAGAAGCATTCTCTGAAGTCTTGGAGGTGCAGCCTTCAAATTTTTTAGTTGAATCGATTCCAGGGGTTTATGGTCGCTTTCGACAATGAATTTCTGTCCATACAAATAGGTGTGAAATCTTTCACATCCATAAACCACAGCTAGCATTTCTCTCTCGATGTTGGCGTAGCGCGTTTCTTCCTCCATAAGACTTTTGCTTGCAAAGCTACTGGCCTTCCATCTTGAAGGAGTGATGCTCCAAGGCCCTTCATGGAAGCGTCTACCTGAAGTGTGATTGGTTTCTTGCTGTCAAAATAAGCAAGTGTGACGTCATTGGAGATCGCATCTTTTATTTTGTTGAATGCAGCTTCATGACTCTGGTTCCAATCAAACTGCTGTTATCTTTCAATAACTCTCTGAGCGGTGCAGTGAGAGCACTAGTCTTTGGGATAAATGTCCCCATGTAAGTTGTGAGGCCTAAAAATGATTGCAATTCTTGTTTGTTTTGAGGAGACTTCATTTCCTTCAGTGTAGACACTTTGGACGGGTCTGGTCTTACACCGTTCTGTGAGCAGATGATCCCGTAAAATTTTATTTCAGCTTGTTTGATTTTGCATTTCTCTTGGTTCAATTTTAAGCCTGTTTCTTGGCATCTTCTCATCATGCCCTTTAGATTAGTGTCATGTTCTGCCTCTGTCTTGCCATAGATGACAATATCGTCAGCAATGCCGATGACCCCTGTGCACCCCTCAAAAGTTTGATCGATTTTGGCTTGAAAAATGTCTTGGCTCATCTTAAGGCCAAATGGCATCCTGTTGAAGCGACATCTGCCAAAAGGTGAGTTGAATGTCGTAAGGAAACTGGATTCTTCATCTAGTTGGATGTTCCAGTATCCACACTTGGCATCGCAGATGGAGAAAAACTTGGCCCCGGTCAGCTTTGGTAGGAGTTCCTCTAGGGTGGGTGTGACGTGGTGGGCCCTCAGGATTGCCTTATTTAAATCCTTCGGGTCGAGACAAAGTCTGAGGCGTCCATTTGCCTTTTCGCGGTAAAAAGATGGTTCACTAACTTTAGTGATTATTTGGAGTCGTTCCATCTCGTCCAGTTCTTCCTTTATTCTTTCTCTTAGTGCTATTGGTACTTTCCTTGGTGCATGTATGACAGGAGGGATGTTTGAGTCGACATTTATGTGATATTGTTCTTGGAATCTTCCGATCCCATTAAAAACATGTGGATGCTGTTGAATTAGCTGAGTTTTGTTAACAATTTGTTTTGATTTGTCTCTGTTTTTAGTTCACAATTCACTGTAATCAGTTTCATGGCTTGGGCAGACGGTAACCCTAGGATTGCAGATCCTTCATCTTCTGTAATATAGAAGTTGGTTTTGTATTGTCTCCCTTCATATTTGCAGTTGATAGTGCATGTGCCATATTGTTTTATTCTACGACCACCGTACGCTGTAATGACTTTTGACGATGGCTTTGGCAATTCTCCAGGGAACATTTTCTTGTAAAGCCGCTGTGGTAAAGCATTTCCCTGTGCCCCAGTGTCGATTTTGACCTTGAGTGTTGTCTTCTTGTCTTTAAAGCTTGGCAATGACACCATTAAATTTGCATATACTTCATCCTTTGTATGGATTGATTTGATGCTCAATGCCTCGTAGAAGAGTTCTTCACTTTCTGATTCATCGTCATGTTCCTTCACTTCATTGAAGGTTCTGCCCTTTGTAAGGTTTGTGGTTACGTCCCTTTTGTTTGTCGCTTTTCAACTTTCGACACACCCTTGCAAAGTGGTTTGCTTTCATGCAGTAACTGCATATCTTGTTCCTGGCAGGACATTCTGTAAATGGATGAGTTCCCTGCCCACAGTTGGGACATAGCTGTGGTGCTCTGCTGTTTGCTGATTTGTCATGATCTTGGTGTCTTGGTCTATATTTGTCATTTTTCACTTTGACCGCTTTCAGGTCTAGGCTGCTTCCTGTCAGGCTGGTCATCTGTTGACGTGAGATTTCCATGGATCTGACTAGATCTGTGGCCTTTTTCAGGATAGGTCCTCTTCTTGCAAAAGGCGTTCTCTTGTCTTCTCGTCTCTTGTTCCACAAACTACTCTATCCCTGATGAGCGAGTCGTTCAAGTCTCCGAATTCGCAATGTCTGGCCAAGAGCCTTAATTCTGTAACAAATTGGTCAATAGACTCGTCTGTGTGTTGGCCTCTTGAATTAAATTTAAAACGTGCCATTGTTACGTTTCTTTTAGGCTCAGAGTACTGAGAGAATCTATCAAAGAGAAACATCAATTTTGTTTTCTTCTCCTCTGCGAAGGACCAGGTATTGTAGATATCTCTCGCCCTGCTTGGCCTATGTAGAGTAGGAAGTAGCTGCATTGCTGAAGTTCTTTTTCTCAGCCAAGGGTCCAGCTAGGATCAGCCTCATGTGCTGTGACCATCTTTTATAATTCTCTGCAACATTCCCTGTTTCAAAGTTCATTGGGCTCGGTTTTAAGGAGTCCATGCTGAAAAATTGGGTCTATATCTAAAATCTAGGCTAACTAGATATGTCTGCTAGATCTCTAGATCTGGAAACTTCGTGGAAGTCGAAGTGGAGTAGATCTAGATCTAGAACTGAGCTCTGTCAGTGTCAGGCTTAGTAAGTAATGGCTAAAATATGTATAGATCTAGATTTAGTAGTCTAGTTACCAATCCCACTTCTGACACCATGTAATATTTTGGACGATACATGAAAGGATTAGAAAGGATGACATAACCATGTGTTTATTTCAAGAGGATGGGAAGAAGGAAGTGATTCCATACATATTAGTTACAGACATTCTATACCCTTGAATGGTAGACATGATATTACTACAATAATTATAATAATAGTAGGCCTATAGATGATCTATTGTGAGAATTATATCCACAGACACAATGTAATATCCTGGATCAATAAAGGACATCTAATCTTATCTTATCTAATTTATCTTATCTTTTAAGTTGTATGTTAAACTTCTAAACATTCCAAAATTCAGAATTGAAAAAGATTGATAATTTACTTTTCACCTGCCAGCGTAATGCCTAGCGCAGCTGCCTAGATCTAGTCTACAATTGTTGTATGAAGATCTAATTACAAACAGATCACGACAGTGAGATTGTACTTGGTGCTGTAGAGTAATATCGTGGATCAGTTTACAATAATTATAAATATGTGTGCTCCTAATGACTACTGTAATTATTGTGTTTATTAATTTAATGCTGGATGAAGAACATTTTCTTTCAAAAGATAACTTCAAAAGTTTGAAGCATGAGAATAAGCTATAAATAAAATATTTAGGACCTCATCAACTGAAAAACATCGCGTTTTTTGCTTTCGAAACCCGTCTACATATGATATTGTTGAATAGTTGACTATTAATATTATAAGCGTAGAAAAAAAGCGCTTGTTTTGCTTCTATTGTTTATTATTTGGAGGTGATAGAATTTTTTGTCAAAAAGTGATCGCGCGGACGTGAAACATTTGAAAGAAAAGGTTAAGAAATATCAACGTAGTTCAACCTATATGGTCAATGCTGTCAAATATATGACAAACGAATAACAACATATATCCGAAACATTATGGGACAGAATCGACTAAATGCCTTAATTATATTAAATGAAAGTTCACAAGGGTTTCATAAGGAGTATGAATACTTTCAACCTAAAAGTCATCAATGGATTTGAATCAATGAAGAACGCATGAGTTCAATTACCCTACACATAAAGGAAAAGAATGTGTTTATTACGTCATATTCGTTGATTTATTATTCCTTTTTATTACCGTTTATTAAAATGTCCCTTTATTTGTTTAGGGTTAAATCCGCCCCTGATACAGATATAACTATAGAAAGTGTGGATGTATTAGACTCCGTAAAAGAAAATTATAACTGCAGAAAGGGCTTTCGATACCTAAGAGAACAGCCACAGTATATGTAATGTTTTGACTTAATATACGAATGCCATTTTGCAGAGTTCTTCTGAGTTCAGTCAGAAATTATTACAGTTGCCCACTTGTATCTACATAGTCAACCAAACTCAACACGGATTGCTCAAATGTCACAATAGACCGTCAATTATGAACAATGGAAAGGTTCACATTCAACATAATCAAAATTTACGTCATCAATTAAAATCAATGGGGCATTAGCGCGCGAAATTATCTGCCCTTGTTTCAGAAAGATACCGCTGGTAACTCTCTTGTGTGGAGCCTGAAGCCCTTATTTAATTATAGTAAAATACGAGGGCAGTGAGTATCCCACATCATTATTCATAAATAATAATGTTATTACAAAAGCAGTATAACTACTGCTACCATTAATACTCTTGTTAATAACCATTCTAATACTGTCAATAATAATGCCAACATTTGCGGTGATAATATTACACTAGTAGTAAGAGATGAAGAAGGAGAAGGAACAGGATGACCACCAGTAATGATAATAACAAAAACTAGAAATAATACAGCAGTACATAACATTCTATATGTTCCTATTGTTATAATTCATTGACGGGCGCTTAACAAGGTTAAATATATTATCTATTTTCTTTGTTTGCACAGTCTCAAATTCTATGTGAAAGTATTATAAATTATAGATTGTGTATTGGTGAAATGCGACGACGTAAAAGTGTTACCACGGCCAATTTCGTAAAGTCTAATCGGAAATACCTGAAACGAGCTAAACGCCCTGTAGTTTTACATTTTGATCTATATTTATAAAAGGTTATTTAGTATATTTGTGAAGTCTGTTCTCAATTCTAAAATTCTCTAACAAATTATTAAATGTCTCAACCCAACTAGAAGTTCAAATGCATTCTTATTTTTTTTCGTGTCCTGTTTTTGTCAACTCGTTCGTTGGACAGAAGAACATCTTTATCCAGAACTAGAACCTAATATAAATATGTATAGACACAGGGAGACACAACATGTTTATTTACAAATGTGGTATTGAAATCTTAATTAGATTATATGGCAACACAAAATAGTCGGATTTCAGCAATCTAGATTTCTGAAGTTCGAAAGAGTGAAAATACAAGGACCAAAAGTAGATCTAGCGTTCTGCTCTCCCGGCTGGCACTGGCAAGAATAAGTCATGAAATAACACGCATAGGATGTCGAAGATGCCATAGTAACTATTTCCCCATAATTGTATGACGTATACCTAAAAAATCTAGTCATATGTGTTGATTCACATGATTAGATGGATAACGTTGAAGTGTTAAAATCAGCGCGTACGTCTTCCGCTGAAACTATAGAATGAATAACATTAGTAAAAAAAAACATCCAAGCAAAAGAGTTACCACCGATCTGAGAATTCGCGCAATGCATCATGTGACAGATCGGCAGTAGGAGCTAAACGTCTCATTTCAACATAACGCATTGTTGACATAATGCCCACATCGCACATTAAAAAACGAGAATGTTTATACTCTAGTTGGTGGATGCGTAAAGTGGCAATGTTTTCGTTTGTTTGTTTTGTGGATGAAGTTGCATTAATCTAATATGGGGGTAATTATTAAACTGCGTATGAACTGCATAATTTCACGTTTGCTGGTTTACTTGCTATTATGTTGAATTCTTTTAATTCATTATCGGTTCCGGGTTGGGTTATTTTTAACTCAGCGAAACAAAATAAAACAAAACAAAATAAAACACAGCAACGTAAATAGAAACAGTTTCCTTTACAACTTCAGAATTGATCTACTTTTTTTTTTATTTTTAACTTGCATAGTTTGAGTGGGGGATACATTGAGTATATCATGTCATTTTATATAGCATGTAAATCAAGGCACATAAACCAGACATAACAATAAACCAATTGCGTTTATCCCTCCTGCTGTGGCAAATGTGGTGAACCATCCGAAATTGGTGAGTAGGGTGTCGATCAATGACGGGGCTACCAGGTTGAAGAGTACTGAAGATGACATCACAATACCAAAATTTGTACCGGCATATGTTCTCCCAAACACTAAAGCAGTTACAACCAAATAACAGCTGTACAAGGCACCAGCAAAACTCCCATACACCAGGATTGCAAAAAGGTACAGCCAACGGTTGACCATCGCCGTGAAATAATACCATGATACGGTAATTACCGTTGAAGTTAGTAGCACCGTCAAGCACCGTTTTGAACCAAATCTGTCCAAGGCGAAACCCCAAGGTATTCTGGACAAGGCGGTAATGAATATGAAAGCTGTGCCGATGATCGTTAGAAAGTGATCATCGTGAATCCACAACTGACCAAACATTTTATAGAAATTTAACAGGAGAACGAATGGAAAGTCAGCAAACATAAAAGATATAAATAGAGCTAGAAATTTGGCCGTTTTCACCATTTGCCGGGGTGTGTATTCGATGGAGCTGTTTTCCTTTTCCAATAAATCATTACAAATATTTGAATTGTCATCAACACAACCAGACCCTCGATGATTGGAATTGTAAACAGGTTTTGCGTCGCCTTTCTTATCAACAAGTTGATCTGACGCAGGGGTGCGTTGAAATAGTCTCATCGATGGATTAATCTGTAGGAAAATCAGACCGACAAACTGCACTGCGATTGTGAAAGTGCCCAGAATCAAAAACATAGATGGAACCCTGTCGATGATGTCTGGCTGAGTGAAGTAAGTGCTAGAGCCAAGCTTCAAGTCCGGCGTTTCGTTTCGAGGATTTACAAACCATACTGAGAGTTGAATGACGATGAACGCACCGATCGAATAAGAGGATTGTAAAATTGATGTCAGCAATCCCACGTCATCATCAACTTCCAGAACTATCTGAACCGCATTGCCAAGGTAAAACCCGCGCAGATGCCAATCAAAATGCCTAGAGTGATGTTCAGCAGGATCAGGGAGTGCTGGATGGCCAAGTAACTAGAGAACATGGCCACGGTGATGACGATCGAGCTCAACAATACAACCCATCGTCGATGTAACAGTTTGTTTGCGTAGTTGCTCGCGATGAGACTCCCATTCCAGGTGATGTAGAACAGTGAAATTATCAAGGCATATCCACATTTGAGGTCTGATCAAGTCGGCATATGATAAAGGAGAGGGCGTAGACAGACATGGTACCCCAGTACAAGGCAAGTCCTCCAGGGAAAATCAACAGCATGCAACCTATAAGTGTCAATATCTTCTGAACTTTTCGACTTTGTCTTAGATCCATGGCCTCTCTTTATGCATGCGCTGTAGCACAGATTTAACCTTCTTTTTTTTCAAAAGTAGACCACATTCCCACAGAGTCTTACCTTGTTCATAGCGGTAACATCGACGGCCTGAAACACAGAATGATAATAAAATAGACTCGTAGATATAAACCACATTTCAAAGAAAACATTATCTTGTTCATGATATGACTGAGGATATAATATCATTCTTCTTATATATAGAGCAAGAAAAAGAAAGAAAGAAAGACAGAAAGAAAGAAAAGAAAAAAAGAAAGAAAGGTTATGCGTCTGTGAAACGTGGACCCTGCACGCTGAAAACAGGAAATGACCTTGAATCAAATTTGAATCGCAGCGATTTCCGTAAGACAAACCGGCACGACAGATTGCTACGAGTGAATGGACCGTTTGGTGACATGATCGTGCAGCATCATTGTACATTGATAAAGACAAACAGTGAGGCAAGGAGCATGTCGAAAGGGAAGGAAATGACATTGAATAATAGTAAAGTATTTAAATTCCCATAGGAACAAAGACGAGACAAATACAAGGAATAGACAGAAGAAAAAAAAAACCTGGCCACCATGATGATCGAACCTGCGACCTCTGCGTCGACACCCTTTTCAAGGAATGTAGAAAGCACGGTTGGAAGCACGCTTTCTTTTTCATTGAAGAAGAAGAAGAAGAAGAAGAAAAAGAAGAAGAAGGAGGAGGAGGAGGAGGAAGATGAGGAAAAGGAGCAAGGGGAGGAGAGCAAGAACAAGAAGAACAAGAAGAACAAGCACAAGAAGAAAAAAGAACAAGAACAAGAACAAGAACAAGAACTAGAAGAACAAGAAGGACACGAATAACAAGAAGACCAGAAAGAACAAGAACGTAATAATATTATGCTGTCGAGAAATGCTTACTTAAATGCTTAGGCATCAATCTTTCCATACACTATCGTAGTTTGTAGTCACAACAGTCAGTGTAGCGGAGAGTTGTCGTCGTGTTCTCTATTGTCGGGTTTTTTTCTATTTTGTCCTCCTCAAAATCCTCCTGTACATTGTCGGTTTTTTCTATTTTTGTCCTCCTTAAAATCCTCCTGCACATTGTCGGTTTTTTTGCTATTTTGTCCTCCTCAAAATCCTCCTGTACATTGTCGGGTTTTTCTATTTCCTGTACATGTTAGTCGATTATGACAAGACAATAGCAACGAACTTCCTATTCTAAATTATGAGCCGAAACACGTCTGAATGCAACAGTTAATAAATGTCATCATCCATGACTTTATAATCATTTTAAAGCTTGGTTCTATCTTTGTTTCTCTCTACAGTTTTTTCTATGGCATTAAATTGTGTTTAGTATCTGATTTCAAAACAGGAATCATAATCTATGTAGATCTAGATAATGTATAATACTTTTGACTTGGTCGTATTTTGTTAGGCTCTGTTGCCAAGAAAGCATTTTTTTGCATGCGGGTTCTACATTATGATCCCAAGATTGTTTTCGTTTGAGAACAATTTCTACCAGAAGTGACGTTTAGTTAAGGAGAATTGAATTGTTCACACGTCTTTTCTAGTAGACGATTTTGATTCACCTATGCTGCCATTTTGAATAGGTTTA
>JAXRKP010000365.1:264540-292040 GCA_037039925.1 Doris montereyensis | reverse complement strand
TGTACAAACACAAAAAAACAAACACAAAAATGTATAACTGTATTAGAGAAAAAAAAAGTAAGTAAGTAGAAAAATTATTATAATCATCCCATCGGAGACAAACGATATAAAAAGGAGGTCACGTGTGCATATCATAACAATCTTTGCACTTGAAAGGTCATTTGGCTGTTTACAAGGCTGTAATGTAAATTCTCTGAAACACAGATGAAAGAGGGGGAGGGGGGAGATCTTGTCCAATTGTATAAAATTATTCACGATATAGATAATATTGATTATAAATAATGTTTCAACTATTCTCATGTAAATTTTAATCAGATAGATAGATTCAATAGATATATATTATAGGAAGTTCTATTTCTGTTTCAAAACAAACAAATTCAAAGGGTATCAATTATTTAAGATGATCGTTAATAGCAGAATTTGTTTATATTGTAAGGAAAATATCTATTCATGATAGTAATAATAATAATAAGAAGAAGAAGAAGAAGAAGAAGAAGAAGAAGAAGAAGAAGAAGAAGAAGAAGAAGAAGAAGAAGAAGAAGAAGAAGAAGAAGAAGAAGAAGAAGAAGAAGAAGAAGAAGAAGAAGAAGAAGAAGAAGAAGAAGAAGAAGAAGAAGAAGAAGAAGAAGAAGAAGAAGAAGAAGAAGAAGAAGAAGAAGAAGAAGAAGAAGAAGAAGAAGAAGAAGAAGAAGAAAAGAAGAAGAAGAAGAAGAAGAAGAAGAAGAAGAAGAAGAAGAAGAAGAAGAAGAAGAAGAAGAAGAAGAAGAAGAAGAAGAAGAAGAAGAAGAAGAAGAAGAAGAAGAAGAAGAAGAAGAAGAAGAAGAAGAAGAAGAAGAAGAAGAAGAAGAAGAAGAAGAAGAAGAAGAAGAAGAAGAAGAAGAAGAAGAAGAAGAAGAAGAAGAAGAAGAAGAAGAAGAAGAAGAAGAAGAAGAAGAAGAAGAAGAAGAAGAAGAAGAAGAAGAAGAAGAAGAAGAAGAAGAAGAAGAAGAAGAAGAAGAAGAAGAAGAAGAAGAAGAAGAAGAAGAAGAAGAAGAAGAAGAAGAAGAAGAAGAAGAAGAAGAAGAAGAAGAAGAAGAAGAAGAAGAAGAAGAAGAAGAAGAAGAAGAAGAAGAAGAAGAAGAAGAAGAAGAAGAAGAAGAAGAAGAAGAAGAAGAAGAAGAAGAAGAAGAAGAAGAAGAAGAAGAAGAAGAAGAAGAAGAAGAAGAAGAAGAAGAAGAAGAAGAAGAAGAAGAAGAAGAAGAAGAAGAAGAAGAAGAAGAAGAAGAAGAAGAAGAAGAAGAAGGAGAAGAAGAAGAAGAAGAAGAAGAAGAAGAAGAAGAAGAAGAAGAAGAAGAAGAAGAAGAAGAAGAAGAAGAAGAAGAAGAAGAAGAAGAAGAAGAAGAAGAAGAAGAAGAAGAAGAAGAAGAAGAAGAAGAAGAAGAAGAAGAAGAAGAAGACCAAGAAGAAGAAGAAGAAGAAGAAGAAGAAGAAGAAGAAAAGAAGAAGAAGAATGCACATTTACATTGCGCCAACATCTCATGTATAGAACTTTGGGTGCATTACAACAACAAACAAAACAAAACAAAAACAAACAATACTAATAATAATAATAATATTAATAATAATAATAATAATAATATTATAATAATAATTAATAATAATAATAATAATAATAATAATAATAATAATAATAATAATAATAATAATAATAATAATATAATAATAATAATAATAATAATAATAAGAATAATAATAATAATAATAATAATAATAATAATAATAATAATAATAATAATAATAATAATAATAATAATAATAATAATAATAATAATAATAATAATAATAATAATAATAATAATAATAATAATAATAATAATACTCACTACACACACACCCACATGGGAAAATGGAAAAAAACGGGATTAAAAATTACATTGTTAAATGATACTCTCTAACCAGAAACATTTTAAAAAAAATTATAAATAAATATGGCTTCAAGCGCTTCTTGAAAACATCCAGAGATGGAGATAAATTCACGTCATTTGGGAGATCATTCCACACCCTGGGACCGAAAAGTTGGAAGCTGCGTTCATCAGCTGTTGAACGGCAGCGGGGATGTTGAGTTGAAGGGAATTCTTTATCGTCCTTAGTGGTCTGCATGGCTCGTGACGAGACAATTCCTTTAGAGAAGCTACGAACACACCACATACAGCTAAACATGCATCTAAACAGAATAAATCCTCAACATGCCCCAGAGTGCCTCTTTGTGACCACCCCCATGAAACTGTGACCCATCACCTTTTTGAATGCCACAAATTGAAAGACCTACACGACAAACTGCTTTCCGAGAAACACAATTTATGGAACACAACAACAGATGGAAAACACCTGCAGATACCATTACATGGCATTGGGCCGAAAGAGAAATTACGTTTGAGCGCTGCTGGATCAGTAACAACAACAACAACAACAACAATACAAGTTATCCTACATCATTTTAAAAATAAAGTAGGGGTGTGTGGGTGGAAGCTTTTGACTTAATTTGATTTCACCCACATCCACAACTAGTTAGGGTGATGTCGGGGTTTTTGATAGAATTTTGTTGGGGCGGGGGGGGGAGGGGGGGGTTTACCTGGACTTCCTCTAAACAGCCAATGGATCTTTAACGTGCACTAAGTGATCTGATCTGCACACGGGGCTTCCTTCCTTTCTTTTTATATCATCTGTCTCCGACGGCACTAAATGTCGAGACACCTACCTGGACCGGAAGGGAATTCGGTAGTCAAAGGCCAACGCTCCAAAATGTTCTCGAGTTTTTTTTCGAGCAAACTCTACCCTTGTCCAGGTACGTGGATCGACATCTAGTCCCATAGGAGACAGACGATAAAAAGAGATCCCGTGTGCAGATCACAACACTCTGTGCGCGCTAAAGATCCCTTGGCTGTTTACAGACATGACTGTCTGGGCGAAATTAAAAATCCTACCAAAAAAAAACCAAGATCACTTTAGTTATGGATGTGGGTAAATCAAATCAAATATTTGGTAAACCTGGCCAGGTGGGTAGGCTTTACTCGAAAAAGTCGAGAAAAACGATTCAACTTATGGGGGCTTGAACCCACGACCATTGCGTTGATATGTCGACACCCAGGGAGCGGGTCCTGAGAGCAAAAGTTTGAACACGAAGACAAAACTGGATTTAAGCTTACCTATTGGATTCGACATGTCAAAATGAGTGGAGAACAATGAAGAAAAAATAATCTTGTTGATAGTAAGTATGGCCTCTGGGGCCCCTGTTGAATTGTTGCAGCTGTAAGCAGTACTGACAGCAAACTGTACCATGTGGAGGGAATGGAAACTCAATGGCTGAATTTCCCAACTAACCTCTAATGACCGACAGTAAACCTGCTCCCGAGAGGGAACCAAGCAAGCTTCTGCATTGACTGGGGAGCCCCCTTCTTACCCATTGTAATTTAGAGGGGCTCATGAACTAAGCAAGCTTCTGCATTGACTGGGGGAGCCCCTTCTTACCCATTGTAATTTAGAGAGGCTCACGAACTAAGCAAGCTTCGATATTGACTTGGGAAGCCCCCTTCTTACCCATTGTAATTTAGAGGGGCTCACCTGATCGCCGAAGGTGGATTAAGCCGCAGAGACCCACAACTGGCCCCGAGCCAGCTGAGGCCGTAAGCTATGAGACTCCGTTTCAAGGGTTACAAAAACGGTTTTTACTAAAGAGAGCTCCTTGTCGGGGCATACATATTTAAAAGGTCTTTGATGTAAATGGAAGTGTCACTGTTGAGAGTTTTGTAAACAATAGTGCATATACATGTATCTTATATACAATTCTTTTCTTAACAGGTAACCAGAGCAATTCATGGAGAGATGTAGCAGATGCTAATTTGTCTTTCTTTAAAATTAATCTAGCAGCAATATTGTGGGCAACTTGAAGACATCTTAAGTTTTTCTTTAGATGTATAAGATACGATAAGATAAGATAAGATAAGATAAGATACGACTTTATTGTCCAAAAGTGGTACATTGGTATGTTGTTGCAATATCTTTAATGTAATAATATGAAACACAACACATCCCTACCATAAACAAATTATTCTTCACACATAAACAGCTTACACACATTTTAAGCATTACGAGATCCAAAACACGTATAACATAAGAACAAATAATTTAAAAAAATTACAATACATATAAACGTAGTCATTGCAATGAATAATGTTCAAAAGAGCGGTGATGATAATGAAACTGGTGATGGTAGTGATAATAATTTTACAGATGATGGCAAGATCGATCTTTTATATCTTTCTTTATAGCAAATTATGATTTGAGAATTAGCCATTAAAGAACATTCTATACCTCACAGAATAATATAAATTTCCACTTGAAATGGCAGAGAATTGTTGTCGTGTTTTTTTTTCTCTTCAGCATATCTAGGGGACTTGGTAATGGTAGTCCAAAGGTAAAGTGTCAGCCTTTCAACCCAAAGGTAGTGGGTTCAAGCCCCGCCGACGATTAAAACAAATTCTAGAGTATTTTCGAGTAAAATGTAACCACCCTCCCCCCCCCGGTCCATCGAAGAGGGACTATAAAAAGGGGGGGTTCCGTGTGCAGATTACAACAATCTGTGCATGATAGAGATTAATTGGCTCTTTACAAGGCAATCTGGGTAACATTGAAATTCCTGCCAAAACCCCCGAGCTCACTTTAGTTATGAATGTGGGTATATTAACTCAAATTTTAAAATATACACGTCCGGTTGACATATTATTACAATACTGAATAACAACATGCTAACTCACATAATAAATGTTAAGTTTCACAAACTGAAACGAAATTTGAATTACAACAATGAATAACAGTAATGGAAGAAATAATAATATACGATCAACAAAAAAAGCAACGCATATTATAATGTCTGGTCTCAAATGCTAAAAATACATAAAAGGGACAAAATCACAGAAATGAAAAAAAAAATCATACCTTGATTTATTAACTGCACCAAAATAAGATTGTTTTCTTAATCGGTTGAAAAGTACTCACTCACAACAATAATAAAAAACAAAATATTCTTTCGAAATGTGAAAGATAAATAGTAAAGGAGAATTCAATTAGTAAACCAATGTTTGGTCTATGATCGATCGATGATTTTCGACGAGATTGGTCAAATCCCAAGCCACCTTACTATATATATATGGAGGCTCACGCCCATTCCGTTGGGCAGTTTTCGTTTAATTAACGTAACAGGGGCTTATCATAGAAATGACATGTGTCTCTGTTTGTAACCAGCATAGCCATTGATGAACGCTTGGAAACCGAAATAGGGCAGTCAGAAAGTGTTTACGACGAAATTTTGTTGGACTTTTATCGCTCTCAATGAGTTGGTATGGTTACGTGACAAAATGTTTTGCATAACTGGGATGTGTCTGTCTCACTGTCTCCTCTTTCCCTCTCTCCCTCTCTCCCTCTCTCCGTCTCTCTCCGTCTCTCTCTCTCTCTCTCTCTCTCTGTCCGTCAGTCCATCCGTCCGTCCGTCCGTCCGCCCACCCCCAGTCCCTCCTCCTCTCTCTCTCTCTCTCTCTCTCTCTCTCTCTCTCTCTCTCTCTCTCTCTCTCTCTCTCTCTCTCTCTCTCTCTCTCTCTCTCTCTCTCTCTCTCTCTCTCTCTCTCTCTCTCTCTCTCTTTCTCTCTTTTCTTTCTGTCTATGTCTGTCTGACTGTCTGTCTGGATCTAAATTTCATGTAGATCTAGATTCCAGATTGTCAGATCCCGTGACGAGCCCCCAGAATGTTACGAAGAGTGAGCAGACAGTTTCTCTCGATTTAAGATCTAGATGTTGACGAAGGCGTAGACACAATGTAGAAAACACCAATGTTCAATTAATAATGACAACAAAGATGTTTATCATACTCACAATCGACAATCAATCAATGAGGTGAAGCAAATTCATTCACAATGCTGGCATATAAAGGTGGAATCAACTTGTATTTATCTCGCACTACTCGCAAACATAGATAACTGCCCTTTTGATACTTAAAACCACGACTCTTCCGGAATCGGAAATTTCGAAAACGTTCAAGAAAATCCAGACGCTTCGATACGACACGACACAATTCGACACAAATAATACAAAAAAAGCCACAGTGGAGTGAAGTTAAAAGCGAAATGTGACAATAAGTGACAACTTCACTAATAAAGACAGAACAAACACGTGACGTTTAGGGTATAACCCTTCGTCAGACAACAAACGAGAAATATCTAGAATCTAAAGCAGAAAACGCTTAAGACTTTGAAGTTTCGAAAACATGTCAGCTACTAGTGCTAATTGGCATTTCAGAGGCGTGTGTGCTCTGTCTTTATTAGATAAGTTGTCACTTATTGTCATATTTCGCCTTTGACTTGTACTCCACTGTGGCTCCTTTAGTGTATTGTTGGCATTTCAGATAAGTGGTTTACTCTATTTCCTTATTGTATCGATACGTTTGTAATGTGTATACATTTCGCACCTTTAGTGTAAATTGTTGTCTTGATTGATACTTCCTTTCATTCATTCTCTATCCTTTTTCTTTCTAGACCCAGTCAGATATAGATCTAGTCGTAGTCTTATAGTATTATAGTTATCCTCTTTTTTCGTTCTATCTTTCTTTCTTTCTTGCTCCCTCTTTCTCTCTCTCTCTCTCTCTCTCTCTCTCTCTCTCTCTCTCTCTCTCTCTCTCTCTCTCTCTCTCTCTCTCTCTCTCTCTCTCTCTCTCTCTCTCTCTCTCTCTCTCTCTCTCTCTCTCTCTCTCTCTCTCTCTCTCTCTCTCTATCTATCTATCTATCTATCTATCTATCTATATATATATATATATATATATATATATATATATATATATATATATATATATATCCTCGCTATCTCCTTCTCATCTTTTATTAATCACCTACTTTCATATTTTATATCATTCTAGATCTGAACTTTCCATTCTCGCTCCTATATATTCTTCACAATCCCTTTTACTTGTCTTATCATCACCGTCTTTTTCTTTCTTTCTTCCTCCTTTCAATTTTTCTTCTGATATCACAATTTGTGATGCCTTAGGTAGTGCTTAGATCTAGATCTAGATTCTAGATATTTCTCGTTTGTTGTCTGACGAAGGATATAACGAAACATCACGTGTTTGTTCTGTCTTTATTAGTGGTCGCTTATTGTCATATTTCTCAATTCGACACAAAGGACTTTCTTTCTAGACATAAATATATCGACATCTTCCAATTTGGTTACCGAACAGGCCAAACGTGTGTGAGCGAGCTAGCGTTCATTTTATGATTTCAAGTTTCTTTGTTGTTAAAAATGACATCAATATGCCAGTTACCGGATTGCATTGCCGACGATGCTGGGATGTCTTATCAACAGCATTTTAGAGGAATCTCACCTATCCTCATTCAAAGTAGCTGGAAATCAAGAGCGCACTACCCTCGTCCTTCGTTTTGATGGCATGGCCGTGGATGACATGAGTGTGTCGACGAGGCATCATTCGACTCCTGCCAGCTTCGGACGGAAGTCGCCGAGCCAAACAAGACGAGACCAACTTAGAAAACAACAAGTCATACAAGAGTAACAACGGAGACAGCAACAACATCTATCTACAGACTTCATTAAAAACGAAGAAACGGACTTTATTCAACGAACAAACAAAACAATATGGAGTCAACCCAGAGTCAGGACAGTGCTATAAACTCATTCAGTGTGTCCGACATTCTTGACGAACAAATCTACGAAACGGACTTTATTGAAAAACAAACAATATGGAGTCAACCAACAGAGTCAAATCCGAACAGGACAGTGAAAAACTATACACTCATTCAGTGTGTCAACCATAACATTGCCCCATTGAGAACACGTCTACGAATACGGACTTTATTGAAAACAAAGAAACCAAGTGTTGACATTCAAAAACGAACAACAACAATGAGTCAACCCAGAAACAGTGCTATCCATGCATTCAAACGATAACATCGCCGTCTTGAGACACAACTTTTGTCGAAACACAACAAGTGAATCAAACAGATAAACGACACGGAGACCTACAAAGAGAACATAGATCTACACCTTCTGTCACGCTATCACGCCAGACTGCGAGGACATGAAAAATCAAAAGGCTGGTAACAGTAAAACGCCTCGCTGACATGATCGCCGAGATCTCAAAAATCGGAAAAGACACAGGAATATATTATTACACAGCCACATCGCAACAATGACTATTTAAAGCTCTTGTTAGATAAATTTAATGGGACACGTTCTATTCTTGCAGATACTGATGATCTCCTTATTGAGTGTTACGTTCCATAACAAAGGATAACAAATTTTATCGTCAAGAACAGTACAGACGACAGCCCTTATACAAAAATGCGACAACGCCATCTGCGTAATTGGTATGGTGACGAGATCCTCATATTGGAGGACTACGGCTACAGAGAACACGTGCAGAATATTCTGACATTACTACCCCATCTTAAAAGTCTGATCTTCAAAACATTGAATCTATAAAGCACAATAGAGACGAAACAAGTTCTGGAACTCATGAATTGTAATATCGTATACATATATATATATATATATATATATAATATGCCTAACTTTTTCAAGTTAATCTTCTCTTATCTTCTGTAATTCTAAGATGATTATCTGCCAGAGTTTGATTGATGATTCCTGATGGAAGTCATTTTCTGTTTGCCCTTTATTTGCCCTTGATAATGTTTGAAGAATCATTATAATAATATTATTTTCACTATGAATATATGACCAGTTGAAATAATCTCTTCATGACATAATGTTTTATTTAAAATGTTAAATAATTTTTAAAAATTAAAATTTTAAAAATAAACAATAAAAAAAAAATTTAATTAAAAAAGACATAAATGAATCGATATTAGGGCGCACCAAAACGATTATGTCACAATCTCCAGAGGCTTCCACACACTAAGATCGATTACGTCATGGATTTTTCACATACTACGAGAAATAATTCTCTTCAGAGCTACAATGAATTACGTTACAGTGTTCTGTACATTGATGCCTAACACGTGAAACACGTGAATTAGGAGGAAAAGAACAAAATAGAGAGGGCCAACGTTCCCTCTCAGCTATGCACTTTGTGCGCGCTCACACTGCCACTAAGGATAAAAAGTGTGCACGGTTCAGAAATGTTTGCGCACACCAATGAACAACAGCACAAAATCAAACAAAATATTATATTATTTTGTTATTTGCACACGATTGGGATTTTATTTTTGTCAAACATTGCACAACCCCCACAGACTACAGAAAACCAGAGGGAGCATTGAAGAGTACACGTTCAATCCTTGACATAAGAAAACTTATCGATAACAGGTAATGAAAACAAATGATAGTAGGAGTAGATGTTTTGTTTGAGATAATGAGTTTAAAAGATATAAATACACCGTAAACTCTAAATAATGCAAGAGAAAACAATACACACCAGGTAACAAAAATTACCTTAAATGAAAAGGAAAAGAGAAGAAAGATAAATAAATAAATCTTACCTTGTTCTCCCATCGAGGAAACCAAATCGGAAGTCCAGAGTTGATGGAACCTTTATCTCAAGTCATATCTTGCTTTGCACCGAGGGGGACTCGGTAGTCCAGAGGCAAGGTGTCGGCCTCTCAACCAAAATGTAGTGGGTTCGAGCCCCGTCACAACGGGTGAAAAATTTTCTCGAGTTATTTCGAGTAAAATCTACGCCTCCCCCCCCCCCCGGTCCAGGTAGGTGGATTGACACATTTTTCCGGCCTCCCTAATAATCAATAATAATAAAAATAATACAAAATTCAGTTTTGATCTTCGAGCTACATTATGTTGATATATGTTTTCATGCTATGTTTGTGATGGCGTGTTTCTCGATGAATATGGTTGAGCTTTAAAAACATGATGTTGGTTATGTCAACTCCTAGATTTGTTAGCATTAGTCGTAATGTCTCTGCTCCCGTGGATGTTGGAAATGTCTCGACTCCAACTATGCGATGTCGAGCCACAACCTATTGCCATCCGGGGTCCAGGGGAGGTCATCCATTGCTATCCACTGAATTAATGGAGTGAACTCCCAAATCCTTCGCCACCGGGTGATAAATTTTGAATTTGTGGTCTTATCTAAGTGGTATTTTGTTAGTACGAGGTCTATTGCTATCTTACTGGGAAGGTTTGAATTGGAAGAGCATTTGGAACTCCAAAATCCTTCATTGTGAGACAGTCGGGTGATAACTTCCTTACAATATGAAATTAATTTTCAATAATATGCGTACTTTTATCATCATAACATGCATACTATTAATTATTCAATTATTAACATGTAATTGATTCTCCTACTATATGAGAATTAAAGGGATGGCGCATAAAAATGCAGTACCGGTTCATTTGAAAATGATAGTGGACTGATACGGAAAGATACTGAGACAGAGGCAGACATAAAGATAGATATGGAGATAGATGAGAGAGAGAGAGAGAGAGAGAGAGAGAGAGAGAGAGAGAGACAGACAGACAGACAGACAGACAGAGACAGACAGAGACAGAGACAGACAGACAGAGAGAGACAGAGACAGAGACAGAGACAGAGAGAGACAGAGAGACAGAGACAGAGAGAGGCAGAGATAGAGAGAGAGAGAATAACGAGAAAGAGAGAGAGAGAGAGAGAGAGAGTTAGAGAGAGAGAGAGAGAGAGAGAGAGAGAGAGAGGGGGGGAGAGAGAGAGCTAATGGGAGATAGGCCGAGGAAGAGAATAGAGGGAGGGGAAAAGAAATTGGAAAAGATAGGGAGGAATGAATAGATCAATAGTTGAGCTGGGAAGAAGAAATGGAAAAAATAGTTCCAAGTGTGTATGTGATTATATTAAAGTTAGTACACATCGAGTTAGACGTCACAGATTAGTAGCTAACCTGCTAACGAGATTTTTTAGGCCGAAACATAAAGGGTCGTTTATTTCTAGTATATCTAAAGGTTGAAATTAGTAGGTAGATGAAAAACCCCAAAACAACCAAGTATATTGTTGATGTCGCTATTACATAGAATATAAGAAAACATTCCAACAAAACAATTTCACATGACAATTAAATGTTGCATGTACTGGGGAGGAATTAAGAAACTGTATCACCATCTCAACAATGTTTCTCAATGGTATTCGAAGTCAAATATAGCTAAAAACGTTTTTACTTAGTTCCATATTTGAATTTGCTAATGCATAATTTAGCTATCAAGAGCATGCATTAATTAATAAATTATTTTGCATATATTTTATCATTTTAAGGTTTGACTGTACTTTTGTTTGCATTAAGTTCGTCATACATCTCTTTAAATGACAAATGAAATCTTCAAATATATTCATACTGAGTGGTGCTTAGATCAATCTAAGTACATTTGTCAGTATTAATATTTTTCTTTAAGATTTTAGTTCAATGGTAGTGGGTGCCGGCACAGAATATAATGTTTTCATTTTCAATCCCCATGGTGTCTGTAAAAAGAAGTGTTGAAATCTATTTACTTCACATTATCAATCTCTTTAAGTTCATTATATCTGTAAGATTATGTTAGTGTGTGTGTTTCCTATTTATATGTGTTTGTATCATTTTATCTGGGTTATGTCTTGGTGATATATAGCTAAGCATTAATCATTGGAATACTGTTATATGAATGAAACATATGTTGTTTTAATGCATATACTGTAATGAATAATAAATTATTTTGCACAATCTTTTTCCATGTGTAGGAGTTTGTCTCACAGTGGATGTGTGACAATAAGTCTTTAAAGACAGAACAAATACTTAGGTATTATTCACAGCTATTTAGATAGTTCAGCCACATCTCTTTGTTGTTTACGTTATTTTCTAATAGATTTTCATTAGTCATACTATTTCACAGCATGTGATTTCTTAGATCTAGATCTATAGATTATTCTTTCACAGTGTGTGAATGCTTAGATCTAGATCTAGATTCTTAACTATTTCAAACGTGTATTCTATGTGATTGTTGCATGCATTAAAAGTCATGTATTTACAATGTTCTTATTCTGACATTTGAGAGAGAAAGAAAGAGAGAGATCCAGCTTTAAATTTCAAAGTGTGTCAAATGAGTGTGTTTGACATGTGTGTTTTCTGCAGTGTCCTTATATCTTTTCTGTGCATATATGTTCTTTATCACCTTTATAAATTACTTTCCTGTATGTTGTTTAATGTAATGTTTATATCATAGATTACAAAATGCCCCTGTAGACAATGATTTTATGATTAGCTAGTGTATTGGCTGAACTGACAATAGGTTACCGGGTGCAGGGTGATGTAACTTTGATACAGTATTCAGAGGTTACTTTTGGTCTTTTTCCCATATCTAATGACCGGAAGTGAATATGAGTAAATTGTAAATAAATATATATTTTTTGATCAAGGGTTTCTTAATGCCCCCCAACCCCCCCCCCCCCCCCCAAAAAAATCCCCAACAGATTTATTTATCGTTGCTGATTCATACATATGTATATAGATACGTCATAAAATATATATACATAACATATATAAATATATGAATATATTAAACACACACACCATATATATAATATCTCTATATATATAATAAAAAAACTGTACATTTCAAACTGTTCTAGTTCAGGTGAATACTGCCTTCTAATTTTGGTTGCTTGTCAAATCTGATTTTAATTGATTGGAAAAAGATAATTCAACTACAATCCAGGAAACTTTTTATTCTGTATCTAGATCTAATTTCTTGATGTCCGGACCATTACGAAAAAAGGCCTGCATAACTTCAGTTACTACGTAAGAGAGCCCACGTATCCGAGTACTAAATTGATGTGATAATGGTAATATCATTCAGTGGTTTTTCAGTCAACCACAATCAAAGTTTAAGAGATCCAGTCATAATCAAACAGTATTTACAGACATGCTTGTTAAAAACAGAATCTATAACAGTCTAAGAATCTTTTCTTTCCCTTTATCAAAAACCTTCCGGTGTATGGGTTTTAGATGCCGAAATAATGTTGTCCTGTTCCTTCCGTGAAAGTTCAATTTCCGTTAATGCTTCTTTATATCTTCTTTTCTCCAGGTCTGACTTTTGGTCTTTTTTTGCGTTTTGCATTACCACTGGTTAGCTATTCATTGTCATTCATTCTGTTTTATCATGATTAATTCCTTATTCTTAGTTTTTATGCTATCTGTTTGAAATTTTATCGTTGTGTTTCTGATTTTGGTAACTTCTTGATATTTCATTTTGAGTGTCTAAAGGTTCATAGGACAATCACCATTTTGTTTTTGTTGCCCATTCTTGTTTACCTACAAATACCTTTCCTATATGGTTATAATTGCACTTGCCTTTTTGCTTCTCTGACTGATTTTTTCTCTCAGTTTTCCTCTGAGTTAATTTACTCCTAGGTAATTGTAGCTGTGAACTTGTTCTGTCAAGCTTCCCTAGTTACTAGCATTGTTTTGGTTTTCTTTGCATTTACTCTCAATCTTTTATATAATTCCTTATTCATTATGTTGTTGAGGATCCGTTTGTGATTTTGAACTAAATTATCCACAAATGAAAGCATCCATACAATGGTTTGATAAACAACAAAAGGACAGACTGAATCCATAAATTTGATAAACAGGTTAATACAACTTGATCCTATATCTACATCAAATTCTTCAGATACATTTCCAGCTACTTTTCACATGTTGGTTTATTGTAAAAACGTTTAATGGCTTCTATTTAATTTTGCTCTGCTTTGTGTTCATGTTTAGGAAAAACGTGGGTTAAAGAATGCCATAGTTCGTCCCTCCTCACTGTGTCAAATACCTTTTCTAAGTCAATAAAACACAGGTGCAAGTCAAGGTTTCTCTGCAGGACATTATTCTATTATTTGTCTAATTGTAAAATATGGGTCTTGTACACTTCTTTGGTCTAAATCCACTTTGATATTCTTCAATCTGATCCTCTACTCTTTTCCATAGTCTCATTTTCAGAATCTGGGTTGCTTTTCCTGGTAGAGCAGTGATATCCCTCTATAGTGTGAGCATTCCATAGTTGATCTTTCTTGTGCATTGGTACTACCGTCTTATTCCAGTCGTCTGGCACCTGTTTGAACTTCCATGCTTGTTGACATATTGCATGTAGTAGTTTGTCTGCCTCTCCTTGGTTTTTAATCATTTCTGGATAAACTTGATCTGCTCTTGGTTACTTTTAGCGGATTCACTTTTCTTATAGCTGTTTGGAGTTCTTCCATTGATATATTACATCTTCAGCTGTCTCATCTCGATTACTTGTTGCTTTTTTTTTAATAATTGATCTGTACTCCTTGTATTTATGTTCTGGAGCACTGGATTATGTAATTATTGCTAATAGATTTAGATCTATAGTCATCTTCTTTGTCATACTATTACATCACAGCATGTGATGCCTGAGGTGGTGCTTAGATCTAGATCTATAGTCATATTCTTTGTCATACTATTACATCACAGTGTGTGATGCCTGAGGTAGTCTTAGATCTAGATCTAGATTCTAAATATTCCTCGTTTGTTGTCTGACAAAGAGTTATACCACGTGTATGCATGTCTATGTTTGCATGTGAGTGAGCATGCATGTCTGCACGAAAGAATATAAGCATGTATGTATTTACGTGTTTTCATTTGTCTTTGTGTCTAGGCGTCGTCGGTGTCCCGTGTGTAAGTGTGGGTGTATGTTTGTGTATGTGTGTGTGTGATTATAGATGAGAGAGAGAGAGAGAGAGAGAGAGAGAGAGAGAGGAGTGTGTGTGTTTGTGTGAGGAGAGAGGGAGTGTGTGTGTGTGTGTTGTGTGAGAGAGATTAAGAGAGAGTGTGTGTGTGAGAGAGAGAGAGGGAGTGTGTGAGTGTGAGAGAGAGAGAGGGATGTGTGTGTGAGAGAGAGAGCAGAGGGAGTCCTGTGTGTGAGAGAGAAAGAGAGAGAGAGAGAGAGGGTGTGTGTCTGTGTGTGAGAGAGAGAGAGAGAGAGGGAGTGTGTGTGTGTGTGTGTTTGTGTGTGTGTTTGTAGGTATTTATATCTGTCGGGTTGTATATGTCTTGTGTGCATATATGTGTCTGTGTTGATTTATATGGCACTGTTTCCATATGTACCTGTGTTGTTTTCATGTATTTATGTTTATATAGACATTATGTACAAGCATGCCCGTAGACAATGATGTTTATGATTACTCTTTTACCACAATCCTTTTTTTTTTCAACGATGAACTAGACAATAGGTTACCGGGTGCAGGGTGATGTCAAGTACGATACAGTATTCGAGAGGTTAGGGGGTTTTTCATTGCATATCTAATGACCGGAAGTGAAGATATGAGTAACAATAATAATATAAATATTTCGTGAAATGCAGGCAAAACAATCTTTTTTCCAATCAATCAAAATAATGATTTGATCAAGGGTTTCTTAATGCCCCCAACCCCCCCCCCCTTCAAAAAAAAATCCCCAACAGATTCTATCCTGTTTGATTCATACATATGTATATAGATACGTATAAACACATAAATATATATATACATACACACATATATAAATATATGAATATATACACATAAACACACACACACATATATATAATATCTCTATATATATAATCAAAAAAAACTGTACATTTCAAACTGTAACCGTGCTAGTCTCAGGAACCATTGCACCCACAACCGCCATATTTTACAGGTAGCTTTCAAATAGCCTGCTTTCGGTTCTTAGCAAATACACTCTTGGATCAAATCAGTATATTTTTTAATTGATTGGAAAAAGATTGTTTAGCCTACAATCCACGAAACTTTTTTATTCTGTATCTAGATCTAATTTCAGTGATGTCAATCATTACAAGAAAAGGCCTGCATAACTTCAGTATCGAGTACTACGTAAGAGAGCCCACGTATCTTAAGTATCGAGTACTAAATTGATGTGATAATGGTACTTGATATCACTCAAACCGATACAGTGGTTTTTCAGTCAACCACAATCAAAGTTTGAGATCAGCTTTATAATAAAGAGAAATCATAATCAAACAGTATTTACAGACATGCTTGTTAAAAACAGAATCTATAACAGTGACCCTAAGAATCTTTTCTTTCTTTCTTTCTTTATCAGCTCCCATTCACCTTCCGGTGTATGGGTTTTAGATGCCCGAAATAATCTTTCTTCAGGCTGCCCTGTCCTGACATTTTCTGTTTCCTTCCGTGAAAGTTCAATTTCTTTGCGTTAATGCTTCTTTTATATCTTCTTCCCACTTTCTCCAAGGTCTGACTTTTGGTCTTTTAATTCAATTTTAGCACTGTATACTGATTTAGCTATTCTATTGTCATTCATTCTGTTAAACATGCCCAAACTATCTCAGTTGATTCATTTCTATCTTAGTTTTTATGCTATCTGTTTGGATTTGATCTTTTATCGTTGTGTTTCTGATTTTGTCTCTTTTAGTTTTCCCTACTACTCTTCTTAGATATTTCATTTCGGCTGCCTTTACTCTACTGTATTCCCTAGTGTCTAAGGTTCAGGTTTTGCTGCCATAGAGGAGAGTAGGACAATAAACTGTGTTGTATACTGCCATTTTGTTTTTGTTGCCCATTCTTGTTTACCTACAAATACCTTTCCTATATGGTTATATATTGCACTTGCCTTTTTGCTTCTCTGACTGATTTTTTCTCTCAGTTTTCCCTCTGAGTTAATCATTACTCCTAGGTAATTGTAGCTGTGAACTTGTTCTGAATTCTCCCTGCCTTATTTAAGATGTTGTGTTTTAGCTTCCCTAGTTACTAGCATTGTTTTGGTTTTCTTTTGCATTTACTCTCATTCCTCTTTTATATAATTCATTATTCATTATGTTGATATTCGACTGGAGGTCCGTTTTGTGATTTTCCAAACAGAACTAAATTATCAGCAAATGAAAGCATCGATACATTTACTGGTTTGAGCTTCCACATACCTACATTCATTTTCTTCATGTTTGATGGATGCCTACACTGACTGAATCCATAAATTTGATAAACAAAAGAGGACTTAGGATACAATCCTGTCTTACTCCTATATCTACATCAAATTCTTCAGATACATTTCCAGCTACTTTCACTGCACATGTTGGTTTATTGTAAAAACGTTTAATGGCTTCTATTTAATTTTGCTCTACTTTGTGTTCATTTAAGGAATGCCATAGTTTGTCCCTCCTCACTGTGTCAAATGCCTTTTCTAAGTCAATAAAACACAGGTGCAAGTCAAGGTTTCTCTCAAGGAATTATTCTATTATTTGTCTAATTGTAAATATGTGGTCTTGTACACTTCTTCCTGGTCTAAATCCACTTTGATATTCTTCAATCTGATCCTCTACTCTTTTCCTTAGTCTCATTTTCAGAATCCTGGCATACGCTTTTCCTGGTACGCTAAGCAGTGATATCCCTCTATAGTGTGAGCATTCCATAGTTGATCTTTTCTTGTGCATTGGTACTACCGTTCCCTTATTCCAGTCGTCTGGCACCTGTTTGAACTTCCATGCTTGTTGACATATTGCATGTAGTAGTTTGTCTGCCTCTCTCCCTTGGTTTTTAATCATTTCTGGATAAACTTGATCTGCTCTTGGGCTTTTTCCTAATTTCACTTTTCTTATAGCTGTTTGGAGTTCTTCCATTGATATATCTACATCTTCAGCTGTCTCATCTCGATTACTTGTTGCTCTTAATAATTGATCTGTACTCCTTGTACATATGTTCTGGAGGGATTATGTAATTATTGCTAATAGATTTAGATCTATAGTCATCTTCTTTGTCATACTATTACATCACAGCATGTGATGCCAAAGGTGGTGCTTAGATCTAGATCTATAGTCATATTCTTTGTCATACTATTACATCACAGTGTGTGATGCCTGAGGTAGTGCTTAGATCTAGATCTAGATTCTAAATATTTCTCGTTTGTTGTCTGACAAAGAGTTATACCACGTGTATGCATGTCTATGTTTGCATGTGAGTGAGCATGCATGTCTGCACGAAAGAATATAAGCATGTATGTATTTACGTGTTTTCATTTGTCTTTGTGTCTAGGCGTCGTCGGTGTCCGCGTGTGTAAGTGTGGGTGTATGTTTGTGTATGTGTGCGTGTGAGAGAGAGAGAGAGAGAGAGAGAGAGAGAGTCAAGAGTTTGTGTGAGAGCCCATAAAGAGGGTGTGTGTGTAATTTGTGTGAGAGAGAGAGGGAGTGTGTGTGTGTGTGTGAGAGAGAGAGAGGGAGTGTGTGTGTGTGAGAGAGAGAGATTAGAGGGAGTGTGTGTGTGTGACAAGAGAGAGAGAGAGGAGTGTGTGTGTTAGAGAGAGAGAGAGAGTGAGTGTGTGAGAGAGACCGAAAGAGAGAGAGAGGGGGTGTGTGTGTGTGTGAGAATAGAGAGAGAGAGAGGGAGTGTGTGTGTGTGTGTGTTTGTGTGTGTGTTTGTATGTATTTATATCTGTCGGGTTGTATATGTCTTGTGTGCATATATGTGTCTGTGTACCTTTATATCCCGTACTGTTTCCATATGTACCTGTGTTGTTTTCATGTATTTATGTTTATATAGACATTATGTACAAGCATGCCCGTAGACAATGATGTTTATGATTACTCTTTTACCACAATCTTTTTTTTTCAACGATGAACTAGACAATAGGTTACCGGGTGCAGGGTGATGTCAAGTACCGATACAGTATTCGAGAGGTTAGGCGGGCTTTTCATTGCATATCTAATGACCGGAAGTGAAGATATGAGTAACAATAATAATATAAATATACGTGAATCGCAGGCAAAACAATCTTTTCCAATCAATCAAAATAATGATTTGATCCAAGGGTTTCTTAATGCCCCCCAACCCCCCCAAAAAAAATCCCCAACAGATTCTATCCTTACGGCTGATTCATACATATGTATATAGATACGTATAAACACATAAATATATATATACATACACACATATATAAATATATGAATATATACACATAAACACACACACACATATATATAATATCTCTATATATATAATAAAAAAAACTGTACATTTCAAACTGTAACCGTGCTAGTCTCAGGAACCATTGCACCCACAACCGCCATATTTTACAGGTAGCTTTCAAATAGCCTGCTTTCGGTTCTTAGCAAATACACTCTTGGATCAAATCAGTATTTTAATTGATTGGAAAAAGATTGTTTAGCCTACAATCCACGAAACTTTTTTTATTCTGTATCTAGATCTAATTTCTTGATGTCCGGTCATTACAAGAAAAGGCCTGCATAACTTCAGTATCGAGTACTACGTAAGAGAGCCCACGTATCTTAAGTATCGAGTACTAAATTGATGTGATAATGGTACTTGATATCACTCGTAACCGATACAGTGGTTTTTCAGTCAACCACAATCAAAGTTTAAGAGATCCAGCTTTATAATAAAGAGAAATCATAATCAAACAGTATTTACAGACATGCTTGTTAAAAACAGAATCTATAACAGTGACCCTAAGAATCTTTTCTTTCTTTCTTTCTTTATCAGCTCCCATTCTACCTTCCGGTGTATGGGTTTTAGATGCCCGAAATAATCTTTCTTCAGGCTGCCCTGTCCTGACATTTTCTGTTTCCTTCCGTGAAAGTTCAATTTCTTTGCGTTAATGCTTCTTTTATATCTTCTTCCCACTTTCTCCAAGGTCTGACTTTTGGTCTTTTACCTTGCGTTTTTAGCACTGTATACTGATTTAGCTATTCTATTGTCATTCATTCTGTTAAACATGCCCAAACTATCTCAGTTGATTCATTTCTATCTTAGTTTTTATGCTATCTGTTTGGATTTGATCTTTTATCGTTGTGTTTCTGATTTTGTCTCTTTTAGTTTTCCCTACTACTCTTCTTAGATATTTCATTTCGGCTGCCTTTACTCTACTGTATTCCCTAGTGTCTAAGGTTCAGGTTTTGCTGCCATAGAGGAGAGTAGGACAATAAACTGTGTTGTATACTGCCATTTTGTTTTTGTTGCCCATTCTTGTTTACCTACAAATACCTTTCCTATATGGTTATATATTGCACTTGCCTTTTTGCTTCTCTGACTGATTTTTCTCTCAGTTTTCCCTCTGAGTTAATCATTACTCCTAGGTAATTGTAGCTGTGAACTTGTTCTGAATTCTCCCTGCCTTATTTAAGATGTTGTGTTTTAGCTTCCCTAGTTACTAGCATTGTTTTGGTTTTCTTTGCATTTACTCTCATTCCTCTTTTATATAATTCCTTATTCATTATGTTGATATTCGACTGGAGGTCCGTTTTGTGATTTTCCAAACGAACTAAATTATCAGCAAATGAAAGCATCGATACATTTACTGGTTTGAGCTTCCACATACCTACATTCATTTTCTTCATGTTTGAGGATGCCTTTGCGACTGAATCCATAAATTTGATAAACAAAAGAGGACTTAGGATACAATCCTGTCTTACTCCTATATCTACATCAAATTCTTCAGATACATTTCCAGCTACTTTCACTGCACATGTTGGTTTATTGTAAAAACGTTTAATGGCTTCTATTTAATTTTGCTCTACTTTGTGTTCATTTAAGGAATGCCATAGTTCGTCCCTCCTCACTGTGTCAAATGCCTTTTCTAAGTCAATAAAACACAGGTGCAAGTCAAGGTTTCTCTCAAGGAATTGTTCTATTATTTGTCTAATTGTAAATATGTGGTCTTGTACACTTCTTCCTGGTCTAAATCCACTTTGATATTCTTCAATCTGATCCTCTACTCTTTTCCTTAGTCTCATTTTCAGAATCCTGGCATACGCTTTTCCTGGTACGCTAAGCAGTGATATCCCTCTATAGTGTGAGCATTCCATAGTTGATCTTTTCTTGTGCATTGGTACTACCGTTCCCTTATTCCAGTCGTCTGGCACCTGTTTGAACTTCCATGCTTGTTGACATATTGCATGTAGTAGTTTGTCTGCCTCTCTCCCTTGGTTTTTAATCATTTCTGGATAAACTTGATCTGCTCTTGGGGCTTTTCCTAATTTCACTTTTCTTATAGCTGTTTGGAGTTCTTCCATTGATATATCTACATCTTCAGCTGTCTCATCTCGATTACTTGTTGCTCTTAATAATTGATCTGTACTCCTTGTACATATGTTCTGGAGGGATTATGTAATTATTGCTAATAGATTTAGATCTATAGTCATCTTCTTTGTCATACTATTACATCACAGCATGTGATGCCTGAGGTGGTGCTTAGATCTAGATCTATAGTCATATTCTTTGTCATACTATTACATCACAGTGTGTGATGCCTGAGGTAGTGCTTAGATCTAGATCTAGATTCTAAATATTTCTCGTTTGTTGTCTGACAAAGAGTTATACCACGTGTATGCATGTCTATGTTTGCATGTGAGTGAGCATGCATGTCTGCACGAAAGAATATAAGCATGTATGTATTTACGTGTTTTCATTTGTCTTTGTGTCTAGGCGTCGTCGGTGTCCGCGTGTGTAAGTGTGGGTGTATGTTTGTGTATGTGTGTGTGAGAGAGAGAGAGAGAGAGAGAGAGAGAGAGAGAGAGAGAGGGAGTGTGTGTGTTTGTGTGAGAGAGAGAGGGTGTGTGTGTGTGTGTGAGAGAGAGAGAGAGGGAGTGTGTGAGAGAGAGAGAGAGGGAGTGTGTGTGTGTGAGAGAGAGAGAGAGAGGGAGTGTGTGTGAGAGAGAGAGAGAGAGAGGGGAGTGTGTGTGAGAGAGAAAGAAAGAGAGAGAGAGAGGGGTGTGTGTGTGTGTGAGAGAGAGAGAGAGAGAGAGGGAGTGTGTGTGTGTGTGTTTGTGTGTGTGTTTGTATGTATTTATATCTGTCGGGTTGTATATGTCTTGTGTGCATATATGTGTCTGTGTACCTTTATATCCCGTACTGTTTCCATATGTACCTGTGTTGTTTTCATGTATTTATGTTTATATAGACATTATGTACAAGCATGCCCGTAGACAATGATGTTTATGATTACTCTTTTACCACAATCCTTTTTTTTTTCAACGATGAACTAGACAATAGGTTACCGGGTGCAGGGTGATGTCAAGTACCGATACAGTATTCGAGAGGTTAGGCGGGCTTTTCATTGCATATCTAATGACCGGAAGTGAAGATATGAGTAACAATAATAATATAAATATACGTGAATCGCAGGCAAAACAATCTTTTTCCAATCAATCAAAATAATGATTTGATCCAAGGGTTTTCTTAATGCCCCCCAACCCCCCCCCCCAAAAAAAATCCCCAACAGATTCTATCCTTACGGCTGATTCATACATATGTATATAGATACGTATAAACACATAAATATATATATACATACACACATATATAAATATATGAATATATACACATAAACACACACACACATATATATAATATCTCTATATATATAATAAAAAAAACTGTACATTTCAAACTGTAACCGTGCTAGTCTCAGGAACCATTGCACCCACAACCGCCATATTTTACAGGTAGCTTTCAAATAGCCTGCTTTCGGTTCTTAGCAAATACACTCTTGGATCAAATCAGTATTTTAATTGATTGGAAAAAGATTGTTTAGCCTACAATCCACGAAACGTTTTTATTTTGTATCTAGATCTAATTTCTTGATGTCCGGTCATTACAAGAAAAGGCCTGCATAACTTCAGTATCGAGTACTACGTAAGAGAGCCCGCGTATCTTAAGTATCGAGTACTAAATTGATGTGATAATGGTACTTGATATCACTCGTAACCGATACAGTGGTTTTTCAGTCAACCACAATCAAAGTTTAAGAGATCCAGCTTTATAATAAAGAGAAATCATAATCAAACAGTATTTACAGACATGCTTGTTAAAAACAGAATCTATAACAGTGACCCTAAGAATCTTTTCTTTCTTTCTTTCTTTATCAGCTCCCATTCTACCTTCCGGTGTATGGGTTTTAGATGCCCGAAATAATCTTTCTTCAGGCTGCCCTGTCCTGACATTTTCTGTTTCCTTCCGTTAATGCTTCTTTTATATCTTCTTCCCACTTTCTCCAAGGTCTGACTTTTGGTCTTTTACCTTGCGTTTTAGCACTGTATACTGATTTAGCTATTCTATTGTCATTCATTCTGTTAAACATGCCCAAACTATCTCAGTTGATTCATTTCTATCTTAGTTTTTATGCTATCTGTTTGGATTTGATCTCTTATCGTTGTGTTTCTGATTTTGTCTCTTTTAGTTTTCCCTACTACTCTTCTTAGATATTTCATTTCCTGGCTGCCTTTACTCTACTGTATTCCCTAGTGTCTAAGGTTCAGGTTTTGCTGCCATGGAGGAGAGTAGGACAATAAACTGTGTTGTATACTGCCATTTTGGTTTTTGTTGCCCATTCTTGTTTACCTACAAATACCTTTCCTATATGGTTATATATTGCACTTGCCTTTTGCTTCTCTGACTGATTTTTTCTCTCAGTTTTCCCTCTGAGTTAATCATTACTCTAGGTAATTGTAGCTGTGAACTTGTTCTTAATTCTCCTGCCTTATTTAAGATGTTGTGTTTAGCTTCCCTAGTTACTAGCATTGTTTTGGTTTTCTTTGCATTTACTCTCATTCCTCTTTTATATAATTCCTTATTTATTATGTTGATATTCGACTGAGGTCCGTTTTGTGATTTTCCAAACAAACTAAATTATCAGCAAATGAAAGCATCGATACATTTACTGGTTTGAGCTTCCACATACCTACATTCATTTTCTTCATGTTTGAGGATGCCTTTGACTGAATCCATAAATTTGATAAACAAAAGAGGACTTAGGATACAATCCTGTCTTACTCCTATATCTACATCAAATTCTTCAGATACATTTCCAGCTACTTTCACTGCACATGTTGGTTTATTGTAAAAACGTTTAATGGCTTCTATTTAATTTTTGCTCTACTTTGTGTTCATTTAAGGAATGCCATAGTTCGTCCCTCCTCACTGTGTCAAATGCCTTTTCTAAGTCAATAAACACAGGTGCAAGTCAGGTTTCTCTCAAGGAATTGTTCTATTATTTGTCTAATTGTAAATATGTGGTCTTGTACACTTCTTCCTGGTCTAAATCCACTTTGATATTCTTCAATCTGATCCTCTACTCTTTTCCTTAGTCTCATTTTCAGAATCCTGGCATACGCTTTTCCTGGTACGCTAAGCAGTGATATCCCTCTATAGTGTGAGCATTCCATAGTTGATCTTTTCTTGTGCATTGGTACTACCGTTCCCTTATTCCAGTCGTCTGGCACCTGTTTGAACTTCCATGCTTGTTGACATATTGCATGTAGTAGTTTGTCTGCCTCTCTCCCTTGGTTTTTAATCATTTCTGGATAAACTTGATCTGCTCTTGGGGCTTTTCCTAATTTCACTTTTCTTATAGCTGTTTGGAGTTCTTCCATTGATATATCTACATCTTCAGCTGTCTCATCTCGATTACTTGTTGCTCTTAATAATTGATCTGTTTTCCTTGTACATATGTTCTGGAGGGATTATGTAATTATTGAACATGCTTTCTCCACGTTTCCATGATTTCGCTGTTTCCTTTCATTATTTCTCCTTTGGCATTCTTAATTTGTCGTATTGGGCATGCTTTGGTCTTTCTCGTGCTCTTCATTGCTCCCCAGAACAGCTTTTGATTTCCTTGATAGCTTTCTTGAAGTCTTTGTCCAAACTCTTCCCACTGTTCCTGTTTTGCTTTATTCATTTTCTCTTTGATGATAGTTCTTTTACTCGTAATCTATTCTATCCTCTGGTCTCTTTGTTTGGAAGTATTTGTTCCAGGCATCTTTCTTTTCTTTGATCTTCGTCTTGACATTATCATTCCACCATGCTGTTCTTTTTCTATCTCCTTTAATTTGTTTCCTACCACAGACCTCTTCAGTACAACTGAGGAGTGTTCCTTTATATATTTGCCACTTTTCTTCTATTGTGCTTTCCTTCAGATCCATCTGCCTTTCACTGATAGATCTTTTATCCTGGATTGGTATATTTGTTTTACTATTGGTTTGTTTAGTTCTTCTATTTTTAGTTTAGTAGCTTTTTCTCTTTCCTTTTCTGTTTGTTTTCTTCAGTTAATAATCTCATTTTGGCTATTACTAGGTGATGATCACTAAATATTTCTGCTCCTCTGTTTACTCTTGTATCCATTGTACTGTAAAAAAACTAATATGTAGTCTATGCTGGACTGTTCACATCTGTCTTCATTTACTCTTGTATATTTGTGGATATCTTAATGAGGAAAAAATGTGTTAGCTATTTTCATGTTATTCTTTAGACAAACATCTATTAGTCTCTCCATTTGGAGAAGTTGTTGTCTTTCCTTCTTTACCTATTTCTCCTCTTGATGTTTCTACATTGTTGCCTCTCTAGCATTTAAATCTCCTAAAACCATTAATTCCTGTTTGGGTTTGATATTCTCTGCAGCTATTTGTAAATCATTTTCGAAGATATCTGTTTCTTCTTTGGTGACATCTTCGTTTGGTCCATAAGCTATTAATAATTTAATTTCTTCCTTTTGGTTTAATATTTACCTCTAATAGCCGTGAGCTTATAAATGTCCAACTTTCTAGTAGCATTTCTTGCCTTCTACGCATTAGGAGGCCACTCCTCTCTAGCTTTATCTTTGATATCTATTCCTGAGAAGATTAAAGTATGATTTGGTCCTATATTTTCTATTCCTTGTCCTTTTTCTTTGTTTCTGTAATAGCCAAAATGTCTACTTTGAATTTTTCCATTTCTTCAGCTAATTCTAACACTTTTCCATTAATTGCCTTAACATTCCATGTTCCAAAATCACAGTCCGTGTTCTTTTCCAGAGTCGTCTTCGAAAGTTCAAGCCGGGTATATCATTGTATGTGCTTCTTTGAATCACGTTGATTTTGGATAAGTAGGAGTGGCCCACTATACCCTTGGTAGATGGCAGGGCTTCACCTTGAGGCCCCCTACCGGGCCTTGGTATTTTCTGTCAGGGTTAACTCCTTAGCTTTTGGTTGCTCAAAACCAGTCCGCAAGGCAGCAGGTTATTATTTTCTGTCAGGGTTAACTCACTTAGCCTTTGGTCAAACAAGACCCGCCTGCAAGGCAGCAGGATACTCGTGGAGGGCGAGATCGCCTAATCCCCGTACAGGTGCTTACCTGTCCACTGACCGGGACCCTAAGACCAGGAAGGAAAAGCGCACGTACTTTTCAGTCAGCGAGTAATACAGCCGCCACCGGACATATCCAACCGGAAGTCCTGTATTGCATGAATTATTAGAATTGTGCATAGCAATATTTAATGGACAAATATATGTACAAAATGGCATCCAAGAAATGGACACGTAATTCCACGAAAACCACAGATAAGATGGCATGATGACATATAGAAACACATTGGTGCAACCTGGAAGAGGAAAGCAGGGTACATATTTGATTATTTTTTTTATTTGATTTGATTTGATTTGATTTGATTTGATCTGATTTGATTTGATTTGATTTGATTAGATTCACATCCACAATACTATGGTGAGTTTGGGTGGGGGGTGGGGTGGTAAGATTTCTTGTTTTGCCCAGAGTGCCCTGTAAACTGCCAAGGGATCTTTAACCTGCGAACAGTGTTGTGATCTGCACACAGGGCCTCTTTTTTGTCGCCTGTCTCCGATGGGATTAGGTGTAGATCCACCAACCTGGATCAGGAGGGGGGAGGTGGTTGGTGGCTTTACTCGGGAAAAAACCCGAGAAAACGTTACAACCTCTGGGGCTTGAACCACATGACCTTTTGGTTGAGAGGCTGACACCTTCCTCTGGACCACCGAGACCTTTAGCAGGTAACATAACACTGGAAGACATATGCGGAGGGTTGCATTCTGCAGTGGAACGCGATGCCTAATCATCATCATCATCATCATTATCATCATCATCATCATCATCATCACTATAACTTCATTGTATTCGTTCAGACCTTCAACCATTTAGTTATATACAATAAGACCAGCTATAACCTCAAATCAGAAAGAAGTTCTTGAACAATGTTATACATGCATTCTAATCACATTATTTTTTCCATTAAAAACAGTGCTTTTCCATCATTGCAACTCCTTTTACCTGGGGGTTTTTGGGGGTTTTTTTGTTTTTTTTTTTATTTTTTTATTTTATTTTTGGGGGGGGGGGACATTTTGTCCTACAATTAAATTATGAATTTACGGCAACTTCTAAAAGATAGAAATTTCGTCTTTAATTTTGGATTCATTCAATTTTTTTGTGGCTTTTAGATTAAAAAATAGAACCAAGGACAGCACTTGGCCCATTTTCGTTACATGATTAAATTATATCAAACTACAAGTATTTGACCCATTTTTCGTTACATGATTAAATTATATCAAACTACAAATATTTGACCCATTTTTGTTACATGATTAAATTATATCAAATTACAAGTACTTGGCCCATTTTTGTTACATGATTAAATTATATCAAACTACAAGCACTCGGCCCATTTTCGTTACAT
>JAXRKP010000365.1:250000-257285 GCA_037039925.1 Doris montereyensis | reverse complement strand
GCAACCATCTTCATTATTGCTATAGACTGGGTGATGAAGCAAACAACCAGTGATCAACACAGAGGAATTAGATGGACTCTCTTCTCTTCGCTAGAGGATATAGATTTTGCTGATGATTTGGCGCTATTGGCACACTCACATCATCACATGCAAGAGAAAACATCACGGATAAGCTCATTTTGGTCAACAGATAGGTTTAAAAATCAAGCCTTACAAAATCTGAACTAATGACATTAAATATACAAAATCCCTCTCCAATCCTCATCAATAACAATAGCATACAAACAACCAAGGAATTTACATATTTAGGCAGCATTGTCACAAGTAGCGGAGGAGCTGACAAAGACATTAACAGACGTCTAAACAAAGCAAGAAACTCCTTCAAACTACTTCAAAATGTATGGAAAACAAAAGAATATAATATTAAAACAAAACTAAAAATCTACCAAAGCTGTGTCCTATCAACTCTACTATATGGATCTGAATGCTGGAGGATGACGGACAGAGACATGAACAAGTTATCCTCATTCCACACCAAATGCCTGCGAAAAATCCAAAATATATTTTGGCCAAACAAAATTTCAAACGAGACTCTTCTCCGAAAATGCAAAATAGACCACATGCAAAACATCCTGCTTAAAAGAAGATGGAGGTGGATAGGGCATGTTTTAAGAAAAGAAGAAAGGAGCATCACCAAGACTGCCCTACATTGGACCCTGAAGGGAAAAGGAGACGTGGCAGGCCAAAGACAACTTGGAGAAGAACAGCAGAGAATGAGATTAAAGACTGGGGCGAAACCTGGAATTCCATAAAGACGCTTGCCATGAAAAGAGAGAGATGGAAATCCTTCATTATTTTCCTTTTTTTTCTGCCAATTAAATTGATGAGTGAATTGTAACAGTGTGTGTGCGTCTGTCAAGTATCGATACTGGTAATCGCATTGACTACAGTAATCACACCCTTGTGGGTGTCAGGTAATGTCTTTAAATGCCTTATGGTTCTTTCTTCTTCTTTTTTTTAAACAAGTACAAAGATCGATTAACATACAATTATATTCAAAGGAGACGGGAAAAATTTAATTCGGGTGATTACCTGGAATTTCGCAAACTCCAGATGGTCTTTCTTCAGCTATTGAAATAATTATCGAATCACTTTCTTAATATGTCAATAAACGCCGTAGGAAGTAGTTACGAGCAATGATTAGGAACGTTGTGGTCCAGAGGCAAGGTGTCGGCATCTCAAATTCCGGACAGGTCGTGGGTTCAAGCCCACCGACGGTTGAAAAATGCTCTCGGATTTTTTCGAGTAAAATCTAGCCCCCTGGTCCAGATACGTGGATCGACACCTAGTCCCATCGGAGACGGACGATAAAACGGAGATCACGTGTGCACATCACAACACCTTGCACGTTTAAGATTCATTGACTGTTTACAGTAGGTCAGGGCAGTCCAGGGAAAATGAAATATCCTACCAAAGACTAACAGAGATCACGGTAGTTGTGGGTGTGGGTAAAAATCAAATCAAATCAAATCAAATCAAATCAAATCAAATCAAATCAATTTTTGTTTAAATCTTCGAACATTTTAAGTCATAATTATGCACGTAAATCATTCACGAAATCAATACACGGAGCTGTCTTTTTAAGATATTTATGGAAAGATTCCATAAATCATTTAATTCTCATTCGACATTGTTGGTTGATAAACGAAAACAAAGAAAACGACTTCCAACTATTATTGAGCTACTCTGAAATAGTTGTCCGTTAGAGAATATTTGTCACGATTTGCAGGCAGCTGAGAATGGGCGATTGTTGAGAAGGAAGAGTTTTTAGGTATATATGTGACAATGTGTCAGAAACACAAAAATAAGGATCAAACCAAAGAGATAGAGGGGAAGAGGTATGTGTTGGGGAATCAACGAGTGCGGGTGTGTAAACATCAGTCATGGTTATATTATCTTAGAATGTGTTAAATGGTTGTGCGAGTGAACGAACGGTGTTTAAAAGTCAAAGTTATTTGACCAAAAACTTATTGGACTAAATGTTTGTTTGTAAACGCATTGAACTAAAGAAATTGTAAACTTATTGTAGGAAATAGATGTTTGTAAACTTATCGTAGAAAATCATTTTGTTTCTAAACTTATTGTACTAAATATAGTTTTAAACTTATTGTAGAAAAATGTTTGTAAAAAAACAAATTGTAGCTAAATGTTTGTTTGAAATGTTTAGAAATGTAAATGCAAAGTAAAATGAGTCCTTTTTGCAAATCAAAAGGCAGAATGGTCTTTTTTGGACAATAAAGATTATAATAATAAAATATATTACTACTACTACTACTACTATTACTACTATATAATTAATTATACTACTACTACTACTACTACTACTACTACTACTACTACTACTACTACTACTATTATACTAATACTGGACTACTACTACTACCACTGGGACTACTACTACTACTGGTGCTACTACTACAACTACTACTACGACTACTACTGTTACTGGGAATACTACTTTACCACTACTACTACTACGACCTACCAGGTGCTACTGAGCACAAGTACTAGCTTGAATAAAAAACATGAGTAAGACTACGTCCTACTACTACTACTAGGTGATTACTATCACTACTTCTACTTGTACTACGAAACCGGATGAGCTCCTGACTCTAAGGGCGCAATTGCCTTGGAGGAACTTTTATTTAAAGAACTACGATTACGACTTCGTGCGAGTGAATCATCTGCTGTTTAATCAATGTTTCACGGTTAAAATTATTTGTTTGATCGCCTGCTCTTTCAACGTGTCGATTCCATTTTAATAACGATAATTATTGTTTTCGAGCTATCAACATTGAGAGAGGAGAAACGATTTTGAATTGGAGGAGTTGGTGATTTAAAAAAGAACAGTAAAAGATCGATACCGATATAATGAAATACTGACGACATAATTTTACCTAATACCTTAGACGATAAGAAAAATATCGATACCGATTATACATGTACGGAACTGCTGAAGACAGATATAATGTCTTAGACGATAAGATGATATTGTACTACCTACTACCACCACTCTCTTCTTCTCTTCCAGATCAGTTCTTCAAAGATTTGGGTATTCGCTTGTTTAATCAATAAATAATAAAAAAATATAAAATTCAATCGCCGACGAACACTGTTCATGTTCATCTGACTTCCAGATGATTGATTTAATCTCAGTCTTTCAACTTTACTCAACACCCTTATGCGCCAAAAAAATAAGTACATTTCATTTAGATTTATAAGCTGAAGGCGCCCAGTGGAAATTTCTGTTAAACCTTTTCTACGTTCTCGGGTTCAGAAATATCACAGATAACCGTTAATCCTGCCGGACCCAATATCGAAAGACAATGATTTCACACACAAAAAACGAATGTGTTCTAACCTATCATTGACAATAATAGAAAACATTGTGTTATAACCTGGGCATAATAGAGAGGATTTGTGTTAACCCCTGGGCATAATAGAAAATTTGTGTCCTAACCTGGGCATAATAGAAAACTTTGTGTTATAACCTGGGCATAATAGAAAAATTGTGTTATAACCTGGGCATAATAGGAAATGTGTGTTATAACCTGGGCATAATAGAAAACGCCATTTGTAAAATTGCATTAATAGAGAAATTTGTGTTATAACCTGGGCATAATAGAAAACTTTGTGTTATAACCTGGGCATAATAGAAAACTTTGTGTTATAACCTGGGCATACGCAGAGAGAAATTTGTGTTATAACCATGCATCGAGAAAACTTTGTGTTATAAACCTGGGCATAATAGAAAATATTCAAGACGTGTTGTAACCTGGGCATAATAGAGAAATTTGTGTTATAGCCTGGGCATAATAGAGAAATTTGTGTTATAACCTGGGCATAATAGAGAAATTTGTGTTATAAGCCTGGGCATAATAGGAGAAATTTGTGTTATAGCCTGGGAATAATAGAGAAATTTGTGTTATAGCCTGGGCATAATAGAGAAGATTTGTGTTATAGCCTGGGCATAATAGAGAAATTTGTGTTATAGCCTGGGCATAATAGAGAAATTTGTGTTATAGCCTGGGCATAATAGAGAAATTTGAAGAATAGCCTGGGCATAATAGAGAAATTTGTGAATAAGATAGGCATAATAGAAATTTGTGTTATAGCCTGGGCATAATAGAGAAATTTGTGTTATAGCCTGGGCATAATAGGAGAAAAGAAGAAGAATAACCTGGGCATAATAGAGAAATTTGTCTTATAGCCTGGGCATAATAGAGAAATTTGTGTTATAGCCTGGGCATAATAGAGAAATTTGTGTTATAGCCTGGGCATAATAGAGAAATTTGTGTTATAGCCTGGGCATAATAGAGAAATTTGTGTTATAGCCTGGGCATAATAGAGAAAAGAGAAGAATAGCCTGGGCATAATGGAGAAATTTGTGTTATAGAAGAAGCATAATAGAGAAATTTGTGTTATAGCCTGGGCATAATAAGAGAAATTTGTGTTATAGCCTGGGAATAATAGAGAAATTTGTGTTGTAACCTGGGCATAATAGAGAAATTTGTGTTATAGCCTGGAATAATAGAGAAAGTTGTGTTATAGCCTGGGCATAATAGAGAAATTTGTGTTATAGAAGAATAATAGAGAAATTTGTGTTATAGCCTGGGCATAATAGAGAAATTTGTGTTATAGCCTGGGCATAATAGAGAAATTTGTGTTATAGAAGAATAATAGAAAACTTTGTGTTATAACCTGGGCATAATAGAAAACTTTGTGTTCTAACCTGGGCATAATAGAAAAAAGAAGTGTTCTAACCTGGGCATAATAGAAAACTTTGAAGTTAGAAAGGAAGAAGCATAATAGAGAAATTTGTGTTATAAGAAGAATAATAGAAAACTTTGTGTTTGTAACCTGGCCATAATAGAAAACTTTGTGTATATTATAAACAACTTTTGAACACAGAAGAATACAAATTACAAATATCGAAAAGAAAACCAATAAGAAATCACCCAAATAAAAAAAAATCCAGTTAAATCAAAACAATGATAATAATGATAATAATAATAATAATAATAATAATAATAATAAATAATAATAATAATAATAATAATAATAATAATAAATAATAATAATAATAATAATAATAATAATAATAATAAGAATAATAAGAAGAAGAAGAAGAAGAAGAAGAAGAAGAAGAAGAAGAAGAAGAAGAAGAAGAAGAAGAAGAAGAAGAAGAAAGAAGAAGAAGAAGAAGAAGAAGAAGAAGAAGAAGAAGAAGAAGAAGAAGAAGAAGAAGAAGAAGAAGAAGAAGAAGAAGAAGAAGAAGAAGAAGAAGAAGAAGAAGAAGAAGAAGAAGAAGAAGAAGAAGAAGAAGAAGAAGAAGAAGAAGAAGAAGAAGAAGAAGAAGAAGAAGAAGAAGAAGAAGAAGAAGAAGAAGAAGAAGAAGAAGAAAGAAGAAGAAGAAGAAGAAGAAGAAGAAGAAGAAGAAGAAGAAGAAGAAGAAGAAGAAGAAGAAGAAGAAGAAGAAGAAGAAGAAGAAGAAGAAGAAGAAGAAGAAGAAGAAGAAGAAGAAGAAGAAGAAGAAGAAGAAGAAGAAGAAGAAGAAGAAGAAGAAGAAGAAGAAGAAGAAGAAGAAGAAGAAGAAGAAGAAGAAGAAGAAGAAGAAGAAGAAGAAGAAGAAGAAGAAGAAGAAGAAGAAGAAGAAGAAGAAGAAGAAGAAGAAGAAGAAGAAGAAGAAGAAGAAGAAGAAGAAGAAGAAGAAGAAGAAGAAGAAGAAGAAGAAGAAGAAGAAGAAGAAGAAGAAGAAGAAGAAGAAGAAGAAGAAGACGAAGAAGAAGAAGAAGAAGAAGAAGAAGAAGAAGAAGAAGAAGAAGAAGAAGAAGAAGAAGAAGAAGAAGAAGAAGAAGAAGAAGAAGAAGAAGAAGAAGAAGAAGAAGAAGAAGAAGAAGAAGGAGAAGAAGAAGGAGAAGAAGAAGAAGAAGAAGAAGAAGAAGAAGAAGAAGAAGAAGAAGAAGAAGAAGAAGAAGAAGAAGAAGAAGAAGAAGAAGAAGAAGAAGAAGAAGAAGAAGAAGAAGAAGAAGAAGAAGAAGAAGAAGAAGAAGAAGAAGAGAAGAAGAAGAAGAAGAAGAAGAGATCATGATGATGAAGAGGAGGAGGAGCAAGAGGGTGAGGATGATAAGGATGAGGATGATAATAATTCCTGTGTTTCACCTCAATCGATTCCTCCAAACGTAAGGTCTTTCTCAAATCGTGCTCGTCTAAGTGGTTTTTGAACGTCCTCCTTTCCTTTCCATGTTAGACTTAATGTAGTGTTTGCCAGAGCATTGTGGACTTCGTGCATCGCTTTGGGTTCATCCTTTGGATATATAACCAACCCATCTTAATCAACTTTCTTTGATGATCTTTGAGACATCCTCCGGTATGATTGTTCTTTCCAGTACCTCTGTATTTTATCACGTGATCCAGACACGATACCTTTTAAGACGTTCTGAAAGACGTCGTTGCTGGAACGCATTCAGTTTATTTGCGTCTTTATAAGTATGCCTTCCATATAATATTATAAAAAACATCAGACATACGATTATTAAATTATTACTGTATTGTCATAATCATTTATAAACATAACATGTCTGGCCTTAATGTTGAATCTACAAGAAAAGAGAGGCCGAGGGAGGCCAAACACAGCATGGAGGCCAGGTCAACTTGCAAGAAGCTCGGTAGCTGGCCTTTCCTTGGAACCAGACACAGATGGTGGCATAGGACAGAGTGGGTGGGAGACCTCATTGGCGGTCTATGCCCTATTATTCCCCCACCCGATGGAAGGTTTCTAAGTCAAGTAAATTTTCATCATTTACGAATCACATATATGGTAAATAATAATAATAATGGGAATAATATTATTTTTTTCTCTCATTTTGTCCCGATAGATATAACAAAAATGGAAAAACTCGTTTGATAATTCCTACATTTTACTAACCTGATATCATCACCTGATGGAAGGACAAAGCAGATTTGATATCACCAGAAACGCTGGATCTGTTTACAAATATAATAGCCCTTTGGTTCATCCTGCCCCCACCGGTATCTGGAGCAATGCCGTCACCTTTTGAGAGCGTTCTTCAGAATAGGACTGAGGATACAGTGACGATATCTTTTCGCCCTTGGCATCTGCGACTTGGTCATTTGCAGCTTTCATGCTTGCTGAAAACGCTTGTTCCCTTTGTATTTTCATCGGCAATGATTGGCAGGTGTGGTTCACGTTTTCTCCTACATC
>JAXRKP010000365.1:212500-237500 GCA_037039925.1 Doris montereyensis | reverse complement strand
CGTCCGACAATAGCATCTCCCCTCAACACCTTGTGCAATTGCTTCGTGTGCTATCTAATCCATGCATACCTGGAACTACCTGTACTGAGATTTCCTAGATGCATACTGTCACACGTTCACATATTTTACAAGCCTCTCTCGCTACACATTGCCACAAATACAGGTGACTTGTACGGTTTCAATTTCAACAGCGATGTTTATTAAGATTATAATACATGTATATTTAAAGGTCTTGCTGTCTGTATCAGACTGAACAATTTTATTTCTAACTGTTGACTTAACAATTATACCGTACCGTCTCCCGTGGACAATTCTATGCTATAATAAGAGGACAGAAAAGGTAAAAGTAAGTAGTCTAAGTATCTTTCCAGAGATGCATTTCTGAATTCTAAATTCTTTCCGAATCAGTTTTGTTTTTATTTTGTCCATTTCTTTTCTTCACGGTACAGTTAATGTTCTGTCAGTAACCATGAAACTGTAAGATTTAAGAAGCAAGCCACTAGTCTTAACTATAAGGCCGTTTAGATCATGCATCATTGAATAAATTACCAATACGGTTATTTATGAAAGCCCCCATAGGAACAAAGACGAGACAAATACAAAGAATAGACAGAAAAAAAAACCCTGGCCACCATGAGGATCGAACCCGCGACCTCTGTGTCGTCATCCATCGTCTCGCCATGAACCGAAAGCGTCCTACCTAGGAAGTCTCAGTACCAGCGTCCTACCAACCGAGCTAACGTTGCGAGTCGATCGTACTTCTCTCGTGTTTCTAGATCTATTTCTGTGGTTGATATCTTTTATCGAGAGCAATCGGTTATTTCGCGGGGCGATTGTAACTTGACGAGTGCGCTCAGGTGCGGGTTACCTATATCTTTGTCATTAGGATAGTAATGATAATAATAACAACAATAATAATAATAGTGCCAACATGATTGTGACTGAACTGAAAGAATGGACTTTACATCCACCATCCAAAATCTAGATCTACTTGTTGAGAGTACGAACAGTATTAATATAGATCTAGATTTAGATTCTAGCTTCTATAGTCTAATGAATGAGGAACATTCCAACGTTTTCGTTCCTTTCTCACTGAGAACAGCTGTAAAGTTAAAGGTAAGTGGCCTTTCAACAGTGGCAATGGTACGTAGATCCAGGTCTAGATCTTGTCAGGCAAAATGATTTAAAGATTTCTAGATTCTCTTTATCTAGATTTAGATCTAGATAGATCTACATTTAAAAATCGATCACTATCTTTACGTAGATGATAGCTAATGTAGATTAGATCTAGATCTAGATCTAGATGTTGACATTTCTGATCATAGGACTAAGAGGCGTTGTGTGACGAAACGGGAGTGTTGTGAGTTTGTAATCACGACATGACACTCACACCTAGCCAAGGTGTTATTTTTCTCACAATGTTGCACTCTTAGGAAAAGTGTTGCGTTCTTAGGAAAGGTGTTGTACTCTTAGGTAATGTAGTAAAACCCTACTTCACTCTGATTTCCTCACTCTACACAAGTGTGAATGAGTACCCAGCTATAGGTAGAGAGAGATCTTGTCCGATTGTTACTAATATGAAGCACCTTATAAATGCTTACAGGCTGCTGTACTGTATGCTCCCAGGGAGTTAATGATTTTAAATGAAATGAACTGCTGGGGGATTTTGATTTCATTTACCCCCCATCCACAACTATGGTTTTTGGTGGAGGTTTTTTATTTTGTCCAGACTGCCCTGTACACAGCTAAGGGATCTTTAATGTGCATAGAGTATTGTGATCTGCACACGGGACCTCCTTTTTATCGTCCGTCTCCGATGGGACTAGGTGTCGATCCACCTACCTGGATCAATCGAGATAATTTTTCAGCCACCGGCGGGGCTTGAACCCACTATCTTTTGGCTGAGATAATGTACCCCTTTTGTCTGCAATCTTGCAAGTACTTTCATTAATAGTCACATTTTGTATTTGTTTTTATTTTAGTTTTAGGCTTTGTTGATGTCATTTTGTTGTTGCCGTTTCTTGTAATCCATTTTATTTCTGGTGTGCATGTTTTAATGCCACGGAAGGAGTACCACCAGCACTATAGTCGGGAACAGCCACAATTTATCACAGCCTAGCTGTTTCCTTTCAATTCACATGAGCTCACCACTTGTTATGAGTGTGGGAATATACTTATAAATAAGTTTTGTATGAGGGAAAAGATGTCTCCGATAACAAGGTCATTTTCAGCACACAGCTAACCAGTATTATAACTAAAAGTCCCCCCCTCCCCCCTGTCCGCAACATGGGAACGTACCTTGTAGGGGATGGTTGTCCCCTCAGGATCAGTTCTTAAAGATAAAGATGGCCGCAAAAGTGCAAGCTCACCGACTACATCATTCAAAACGCGTAGTCTGGCTCAGTTGGGGATATGCGCTATATAAATGCCATTCCTTATTATTTATCCCCCTGCAGGCCACTTCATCCAAAGTCCTTCTCAAATTTTAGAGAGCATACCGTACAGCAGCCTGTTAGGCACTTCATACTAACACTCTGACAAGTACTAACACATTCTGACGAGATCTTTCTCTATCTATAGCTGCGTACTCATTCACACCTAAGTCAATTCAGGAAAGCAGAATGAAATATCTTTCTTAAGAGTATAGCGCTATGAAAAAACACTTGGGCCAGCCATGGGGTTTGAACTAGAGTCGTCATGATTATAAGCTCACAACGTTATGGTTTCGCTACAAGGCCTCATCAGTGACTCTGACACCCATGTGTTGATGAGTTCTTTAAATCAATAACAAGCAGTCCTCCAAGCATGTATTTTTTACGGTTTTCATATAATCATATTTTGCCTGGAAAAAGATATTGTGTAACTGTTATTTTCTTCTTTTCCAGAGGAGACAATGGCAAGATGATGACATAGGAAATAAAACTCCTTTTCTCTTAGGCTACACAATAGTCCAGTGATCAAGATCTGAGTTGTTATTACTTCTCAAATAAATAGAAAACTTCTTCAGATCTTAGAAGAAACGATGGATAGAACAAGCCTTCCGTACAGTTCATTAACCATTGGTAGGTTGCAAACCTTTATGCTTGATCAACTATTTACTACTATTATAGCATAATCAGGATGCATTTATAAACAACATACATAACATACAATGTCATTTTGTCAGAAATGTTTGATTTTTGTCCTAATTCCGATTATCATGTTACGGTGCTATTCAATCATAGGAAAAGTTTTTAGAAATTAAATATGGTAACGGTAAAGTTTCAATTATCGGCATGTCTTGGGGTGTTCTGGTATGTAAGAAAATAGCTCTTTACTTTTATTTTAAGGTTATTCTCAGTTTATTTGTAACTGCTACAAATTATATTCTCCCAATGAAGTACATTATATAAATGTACCTTGTCAAAAGCAAGGGTGCAGTTGTATGGTAGTGCCAATCTGTAATATTTCTCTGCATTTGCTCAGCGGGCACTTCGTAGGTGCTACTGATAGGTTCTACTTCTTTCCTTTACTTCTTTCACTTTTCTTTCAATTTGCTGCTTCCTCTTAATTCACCCTGAGATCACTGCAGTGGTGGAAGGGATAAATTTCAATGAAACAAGCATATATATATGCTCATGTCACAGAAATGCACATAGACGTACAACTCCGGGATTTGTTTGATTCAAGGATATCTTTGTCAGTCACTTCTACGAGCCAAACCTTTAGCAGGTTTTCATCTTAAAAGTTAACATGATGGACGTCATCAATAGATATGTAATTAGATGCAATATCTTTCACTTGTGTCTTTTCTTGCTAAATACATATGTGTGTGTGTTGAAGTGATGGTTTAGTCTGTGATTGTGAGACTAACAAAAGCTTATCAATCTTGCTATGCCGAATGTAAAGATACAGGTTACTGACGACAAATTGGCAGACTATTATTTTGAATGCACTTTTCGAGGCGGACAATTTTGGAAAGAGAGGAATGACATTCTGACACATGGTGAAAGAGTGCATGGACCAAATGCTGGTTGAGAACCACTGGTGTATAACTTAGTATAGGATCAAGAACATACTTTCCTGGCATTCAGAACTTATTTCATTGTACATGTATTTACTTCATGTGTAAAGTATGTTATATATGGGGTATGTTGTCTTTATGAGAAGCAAACAATCGCTTGACATACAGGATATTTTGACTTACTGTGACTGTGGTGCAATTATTTGACTTATAATTAATTAATTAGAACAGATTTGTTCTCAGTTTGCAACAGTCTTATTGCATAGGGAATGACTAAATTTTTGTGTTTCTTTTTTTTTTGTTGTTTTAGATACAAAAAAAATTGCTTCTTTCTAATAATCTAAATTCTTAATAGAATTATTACTTTTGTTATCTCCATAGACAGCAGCCTGTCTCACGTGATGTCTGCCATTACTCAATGCTTCAAGTGTAACGAAGATGACGTTGCTGAGAAGAGGAAAAGCTGCGCCAGATTTGGACGACTCAGGGTAACAGTAATTTGGTGTTGCCATGTCTTTCTGTTCGTAGCGGTCTGGATCTCTTCTTGCAAAGTAAAGCTTACCCGCCTGGTTCTGAAATCATTATGTCAGCAGTTAATATCAAGGTGAGAAGAGAGAACATTGAAGCAAAGTCTGTTACCAAATTTCTCTTTCTGAAAGATGCAGTTTTCAAAAGGATGTTTGAATTAAAAAATAAAATAATTGTTTTTGGGCATTGTAGCTAAACCGTAGTGTTGTGAGCTTGTAATCATGACGACATTGGTTCAAGCTCAATGGTTGCTGGGGGATTCAGAACATTGTACTCTTAGGAAAGGTACTTCACTCTCCTTTCCTTACTTGACTCAGGTGTGAATGAGTGTCCAGCTATAGGTAGAGAAAGATCTTGTCAGAGTATGAGTACAAAAAGCCAAATAGGCTTGTGTGCTATATGCTCCCTCAGGAGTTGAGGACTTTGAACTAAATGGCCTGCTAGGGGATAAATGATATACAGTCAATGAGCCTGCACTTGTGTGGGGATACTGACTATAAATCCATCGTTATCTTTCTTCTTTAAGGTATTAGGCCTGAGTGGTGTTTCACCAGCCCATGGTCTGTATTGGATTGAAACGGCATGTTCATGTTGAAAATCTTTTGAAATATTTAAATCAAAAACTGTTCTTTTTAAGAAAACTCAATTGTTTCCATGTCAGTGATACTGTTATGAAAATATTTATCTCATCGATGATTGAAAGTGTTTAAATTTTTGGAATTACTTGCTATGGAACAAATCTTACCCAAAAGCAAATTTAAAGCATTGATAAGTCTAGATTATTAAAAAGTCATCAAACATGATGAAACACAAATTACCATCCGTTGTTGATCTTTTTTGAAAAGTCAATAGTGAAGAAAGCTAAGTCTATTATAGAAGATCTGACACATCCATTGCACCAAGAATTCAGATTATCAGAAAGAAGCCATAGAATTTTATCTAAAAGAACAAAGAAAGAAAGATACAAAAATATATTTATTTCCTATGCAATAAGACTATTGCAAACTGAGCAAAGTCGATGGCGATGTTTCTCCTATCCACTTACATTATATACATGTAGTCTTCTATGTTATATTAGAATGTCCATGCAGTCTTCTGTGTTATATTAGAATGTCCATGTAGTCTTCTGTGTTATATTAGAATGTCTATGTAGTCTTCTATGTTATATTAGAATGTCCATGTAGTCTTCTATGTTATATTAGAATGTCCATGTAGTCTTCTATGTTATATTAGAATGTCCATGTAGTCTTCTGTGTTATATTTAGTCTTCTATGTTATATTAGAATGTCCATGTAGTCTTCTATGTTATATTAGAATGTCCAAATGTAGTCTTCTATGTTATATTAGAATGTCCATGTAGTCTTCTATGTTATATTAGAATGTCCAAATGTAGTCTTCTGTGTTATATTAGAATGTCCATGTAGTCTTCTATGTTATGTTAGAATGTCCATCATGTAGTCTTCTATGTTATATTAGAATGTCAAATGTAGTCTTCTATGTTATATTAGAATGTCCATGTAGTCTTCTATGTTATATTAGAATGTCCATGTAGTCTTCTATGTTATATTAGAATGTCCATGTAGTCTTCTATGTTATATTAGAATGTCCATGTAGTCTTCTATGTTATATTAGAACATGTAGTCTTCTATGTTATATTAGAATGTCCATGTAGTCTTCTATGTTATATTAGAATGTCCATGTAGTCTTCTATGTTATATTAGAATGTCCATGTAGTCTTCTATGTTATATTAGAACATGTAGTCTTCTATGTTATATTAGAACATGTAGTCTTCTATGTTACATTAGAACATGTAGTCTTCTATGTTATATTAGAACATGTAGTCTTCTATGTTATATTAGAATGTCCATGTAGTCTTCTATGTTATATTAGAATGTCCATGTAGTCTTCTATGTTATATTAGAATGTCCATGTAGTCTTCTATGTTATATTAGAACATGTAGTCTTCTATGTTATATTAGAATGTCCATGTAGTCTTCTATGTTATATTAGAACATGTAGTCTTCTATGTTATTAGAATGTCCATGTAGTCTTCTATGTTATGTTAGAATGTCCATGTACATGTTATATTAGAACATGTAGTCTTCTATGTTATGTTAGAATGTTATATTAGAACATGTAGTCTTCTATGTTATGTTAGAATGTCCATGTAGTCTTCTATGTTATATTAGAATGTCCATGTAGTCTTCTATGTTATGTTAGAATGTCCATGTAGTCTTCTATGTTATATTAGAACATGTAGTCTTCTATGTTATGTTAGAATGTCCATGTAGTCTTCTATGTTATATTAGAATGTCCATGTAGTCTTCTATGTTATATTAGAATGTCCATGTAGTCTTCTATGTTATATTAGAATGTCCATGTAGTCTTCTATGTTATATTTAGAATGTCCATGTAGTCTTCTATGTTATATTAGAATGTCCATGTAGTCTTCTATGTTATATTAGAATGTCCAAATGTAGTCTTCTATGTTATATTAGAATGTCCATGTAGTCTTCTATGTTATGTTAGAATGTCCATGTAGTCTTCTATGTTATATTAGAATGTCCATGTAGTCTTCTATGTTATATTAGAACATGTAGTCTTCTGTGTTATATTAGAATGTCCATGTAGTCTTCTATGTTATATTAGAATGTCCATGTAGTCTTCTATGTTATAGAATGTTGTAGTCTTCTATGTTATATTAGAATGTCCTAATGTCCAAATGTAGTCTTCTATGTTATATTAGAATGTCCATGTAGTCTTCTATGTTATATTAGAATGTCCATGTAGTCTTCTATGTTATGTTATATTAGAATGTCCATGTAGTCTTCTATGTTATGTTAGAATGTCCATGTAGTCTTCTATGTTATATTAGAATGTCCATGTAGTCTTCTGTGTTATATTAGAATGTCCATGTAGTCTTCTATGTTATATTAGAATGTCCATGTAGTCTTCTATGTTATATTAGAATGTCCATGTGTAGTCTTCTATGTTATATTAGAATGTCCATGTAGTCTTCTATGTTATATTAGAATGTCCATGTAGTCTTCTATGTTATATTAGAATGTCCATGTAGTCTTCTGTGTTATGTTAGAATGTCCATGTAGTCTTCTATGTTATATTAGAATGTCCATGTAGTCTTCATGTGTTATGTTAGAATGTCCATGTAGTCTTCTGTGTTATGTTAGAATGTCCATGTAGTCTTCTATGTTATATTAGAATGTCCATGTAGTCTTCTGTGTTATATTAGAATGTCCATGTAGTCTTCTATGTTATGTTATATTAGAATGTCCATGTAGTCTTCTGTGTTATATTAGAATGTCCATGTAGTCTTCTATGTTATATTAGAATGTCCATGTAGTCTTCTGTGTTATATTAGAATGTAGAATGAATGTCCATGTAGTCTTCTTTTATTTGAAAGAGTCTTCTGTGTTATATTAGAATGTCCAAATGTGCATTTTATTTGTAAAATGACAGTGTCGTTACGACCCATAGAGCCGGAGCAGCATATCCCAGTTTCAATGGTATGAAGCGGAACAGATGATTATAATCATCTCCTGGCCAGGACGCTAGTCTGATGCAGGTTTTTGCTCCCAAAAGTTAGTGCTTGTACCCATTTGCACCTGGGTATAGTGGGGGGGGAAATGCATGTTAAGTGTCTTTCCCAAAGAATATAACATCAGACCTAGCTTTGCTAGGATTCAAACCCAGAACCTCATGATCCCCAGTCCGATGGCCTAACTGCTCGGTAACCGACACCACCTGCCTACTGTGGACAGTGGAAATTAAATGAAACTAACAAAATTTGTGAAACCGAAAAGATCCGGCCTTGAATTCCGTTTATAATATGTGTACGCTGTAGAAACCAGTCATGACGTAGTCACAACTAACAGTTCATAGATAGGACAGTCTTTCTCTGAAATTTTCAATTGATGTTGAATTGATGCTATGATCATTGAGGTGAATCCAGTCAATGATGTTATTGAGGAAAAAAGAGTTTCTGTAGTTGTTTGACAGGGGGCCTGGTAATCCCGTAATCCAGAGGGTAAGGCGACAGCCTCTCAAACAAAGGTTCAAGCCTCGGCTGGTTTAAAAAATGTTCTCGAGTAAACGATATCCTCCCTGGTCCAGGTAGGTGGATCGACACCTAGTAAATCCCATCGGATTACGGACAATAAAAAAGGATGTCTTGTGTGCAGATTCCAACACTGTGCACATAAAAGATCCCTTGGCTGTTTACATTGCAGTCCGGGCAAAAATTTAAAATCCCTCCAAAAGCCCCGAGATCACCTTAGTTGTGGATGTGGGTAACATCAAATCAAATCAAATCAAATAATCAAAGCAGTTGTTTGTATGGGATGGTAATGGTGGTATTGTGTAGCATTCTTTTTTTTTCTTCTTCTGTCTGAGTCTGTCTCTCAGTTTAGATCTCTGTAATGTTATCTTAAATCTGCTTTAGATACCAACTCTGAGTTTTGTTTTGTAACTCTCTCTTGTGGGGGGACTTGGTAGTCCAGAGGCAAGGTGTCGGCCTCTCAACCAAAAGGTAGTGCGTTTGAGCCTTGCCAACGGTTGAAAAATGTTTTCATTTTTTTCCCAAGCAAAATTTACACACACACTTCCCCCCCCCCCCCCCGTCCAGGTAGGTGGATTGACATCTAGTCTTATCAGAGACAGACGATAACAAGGAGGTCCTGTGTGCAAATCAGAACAGTCTGTGTACTTTAAAGATCCCTTAGCTGTTTACAGGGCATTCCGGCAAGAATATAAAACTTTTGTTTTTTCACTTTCTCCTCTCTCTCTCTATTTCAGGACATGGCGCTAGTTATCCGACATCACAAGCTCAAGGTCGTGTCCGCGGATATCAGCATAGACACACTGGAGCCAAAGTTGAAAGTTTTGGAGAGACTCATCACGCCTTGTACTGTCGCCATCTTGGTGGCTCACCTTTTTGGCCAATCGACTGAACATGACACCAGTCATCTCCCTTGCCAAGAAATATAAGCTGCACGTCATAGAAGACTGCGCGGAATGCTTTTGTGGTTATTCCTACATTGGTCATCGGGAATCTGATGTAGCCCTTTTCAGTTTTGGGCCAATCAAATTTGTGACGTCTTTTGGAGGTGGAATTGCCAAAGTTAGGGAGGGAGTGTTTACACTGAAATGAACGAGATCCACTCGCGTTATTCAAGACAAACCAACACTGCTTATCTACAGAAGGTCTTAAAGTATGGAATTATGTATAGCCTTCTGCACGTCCAACCTTTTCCTCGAATCATGGAGAAGTTAGCAGGTCTGGGTATGACTGTAAAGAGTTATTCATTTCTTATCTGCGCAGTTTTCCTGGTAATCTTATAGCGCACATTCGCCACAGGCCTAGCCCCGCCTTGCTGTCCATGATGTTGGATAGGCAGTCTAATTTTGATAAATCGGAATTCGATGTTCAGCAAATGAAAGGAGAGTACTTCCTGAATGGTCTGACGGAAGAGATGTGGCCTGTTGGGACGGAGGTGAAGTCGAATTCCTTTGGCTGTTTCCAATAGTGGTGGTAAGCATAAAACATCATTAATTGAATAGTATGATAAATGAGTATTGCAATCAACTGTGAAAGAGATAGCCAAGGTGATGGGTGAGGTAGATAGAAGAAAATTTAATAGAAATTGAAAGGGGAAAGAGTAAAATAGGTTAAGAAAGTTAGGACAGGGAAAATAAATTACTTGGGGTCACAGAGTGCAACTAAGATAGTAAAGTATTCTCCCGACCTTGAGTGTAAAATACTAAAAAAGCCCTTTACGTGCTTAATTTATTTATTTTCTTAGTTCTTTGTATTCTAACTCCAGATAAAAAAAAAATAATTTTATATATATATATATATATATATATATATATATATATATATTATATGATATTTTAAAAAAATTAGTGCCGTCTGCGCAGGCACCAACTGGTGTCACGTCTGGCATTCCAATTTCTTTCAAGAAAGGAATAATATAGACTATCAATATCATCAAACTTTGCTCAGTGCAACAGGAGTCACTCGTGTTGACTGAAGTGAAGCTCAATACCGGCAGCGTAACCGCTCTTCCACCGGTGCCACAGATGAAGAGAGAAGAGCAAGGGATTGGGAGTGGCTATGGAATTCTACAGGCATTGAATGACCAATTGGTCGACGAGTCACAGTTGTCTGTGCATGCAGCATTCATTTACCTGGCTTTTGTCCGACTTTCTTTCCATTGCAGTGTAATAGGCCTACACTCATTCATGCGTCCTTGTAATTTGTTGTACGCATTCAAGGCATAAATGAACAAAAAGGCACGCATCCATTCACGAATTTCAACTGAACTAACGACACACATTCACATATATCTGTCATGTTTTCCAAGCATCTCAATGGCTGCAATTACTGCAAAGAAAAAAACTCCTTATATTACTTGAAACAATAGTTAGATGATTGATTAAGTTCGAACAAAGTGAAGACATTTGTAGAGAACGTAAAAAATCTTGCCCAACCACCCGCACCTTTCTCCCACCTTTGCAGAAATGATGAACACAAAAAAACCCCAACAATTAATAAAATAGAGAGAGAAAAGAACCCCAAAGCAAACGAAACTTGAGAGTCTGATTGAAATCTATGTTGATTCTACACAAGACATGTCTCACAATGGGAGCTATCTATATATATAAAGCTGAACGTCTCTTATTTTGATCGCTTATGACTCAGGAACCACTACACCCACAACCTCCATATTTCGCACGTAGATTTCAAATAGCCTGCTTTAGGTTCTTAGCCATTACACTCTTGGATCAAATCAGTATTTTGATTGATTGGGAAAAAATTGTTTTGCCTCGATTCACAAAACTTTTTATTGTTACTAGATCTTATCTCTCGACTTTCAGTCATTACAATATAAAAGCCCGCATAACTTCAGTATCGAGTACTAATTTGATCTAAGAATCACACTTGATATCACCTGTAACCGATACAGTGGTTTCTGAGTTAACCGCAGTCAAAGTTTAAATGACCCATCTTTATGATAAAGAAAGAAAGAAATAATCCAACATTATTTGTGGGCATGCTTATTAATTGATTGAGGGAGACAACAAGATTCTTCTGGAGTAGTATTCCCTTTTTACTTGGATACAACTTCTTCTTTTTTTTTCCTGCTTTGTCAAGCCTGTTATAAGCAAGTGGAAGTTCCACTGTGCCAAAATTCGTTACTCAAATAATTACATCTTAACACATTTTTGTTTATATACAGAGATCTTCTCTAAAAGATAACTGACAGAAATCACATACATTTTAACTTTTAGGGGTATCAGTGAAAGAGTGGTTAGGCTGCCGGACTTGGGATCATGAGGTCCCGGGTTTGAGTCCTAGCAAAGCTAGGCCTGACGTTGTATTCCTTATCTTATAGAAAGACACTTAACACGCATTTTCCCACATGACCCGCGTGCAAATAGGTACAAGCACTAGCCTTGGGAGTAAAAACCTGCTCCAGAATAGTGTCCTCTCCACAGGGTGATTATTATTACCTGTTCCACTTCGCACTATAGAATCCGAGATATGCTCCGGCTCTATGGGCTGTAATGACCTGAAGAAACTTTACTTTGATAAAACATAACACTTCTAATCTGTACATACTGGCATTCATATGATACATACACATACATACAATTCATACGTACACACACATACAATTCATACACGCACACATATACAACGCATACGCACACACAATTCATAGCCATGCGCACACACACACACACACACGAATGATGGTCAGACGTAGAAAGACGTAGAGTATTGGGGGTTTTTTAATTACTAGTTATAACATTTTTCTTTTCTTCTTCTTCATTTCTTTTTCTTTTCTTTTCTTTTTGGTCACAGGAAAATCCTGATGAAGTGATCAAATCACTCACATCCATGGGTATGGATTCCTACAGAGGCACGACTCAACTTCAAGTCATTGAAGCAGATGATGCGGGAACCCATTGGACCAAATCTGTTACGCGGACAAACAGTGTCTGCCAAAGAATGCTACCCGCACGAAGCAAAGTATCTCATGGATCATGTCATTTACCACCAATCAACAAACATGTCCCATTCTGGTGCCTAGACCGAATGGCGCAAATATGTTCCTCTGCCATGTTGAACCTTTCTACCGCTAACGCTATTCCTGCTACACGGGAAGAAAGAGAGAGTACCTTTGTGAAGTCAAAAACCAAGTCAAAATTGTGAAATAACAAGTCATTTACCACTTTATGATGTCTTTCCTTTGCCGTTAAATTATAAAAGTTAGTGCTTAAATGTAAAATGATCTCTGTTTTTTCATGATTCAGATAAGCTTGTTAATTTAGCTTTATCTTAAATCTAATGTTAAAGGTGATTTAAAAGCCTATTTTTTAATTCATGTTTTGATTTAATAATGATACAATAATCTCTGTAGCCTTTTTACTAAACAGCCCTTTGTAACGTGTACATTATAATCTATAATACATATTAAAGCTTGCTGATATTATAACTTTATATGTATACATATGTATCTTTGTTTTGTTTTTACATTTCCTGCTTCCTCAACATTCCTTTGCATTACTATGTGATACTTTAAGGGTATGATTTACGGTAGTGACTGTTCATGCTTCATCGTGTCCTTAACAGTCATACACTGCCTACTTTGTAACTGCATTATCTAAGTTTGGTTTGGTGTGGGCAGTTGGCCAGTGCTACTCATATAACAAGTCAAGTCATAGCACAAGACACCTTTTAAAAACCTTGGTGGAAAACGCATTAGGTTTGTCTTGTTACCAGGGCGTGTGGGTATCAATGGAAATGAAATTGCCGATAAATTAGCAAAAGAGGCACGTCCAAAGATGTCAGCCCTAATGCTTTACTTGGTTATGCAGATTTAAAAGTTTTAACTAAAACTATATTAAGACAACTTGGCAGGAGGAGGGACCAAGAAGTTAATAATAAACTTCATGAAATGATCCCAAAAATTGCAGAAAGGCCAAATGTAAAAGTAAGAAATAGAAAAGAAGAGAGTGTGTTCAGCTACATGCATATTGTTCACCTGTGGCTCACGCAGGGTTTTTTGTTGACCCATGATGACCGCCTTTCTGTCTTTCTTGTAATTGCCCTTCTTACAATTAAACATGTTTTAATAGAGTGCTCTGATCTGGTCGATATACAATGAAATATTATCCGGAAAGAAACACTTACAAGCTCTTTGAAATATTGATTCAGAAACTATTTTCGCATTTTTTGAAAGAAATCAGAGTGTATCAACAGATCTAGTGTACAGATCATTATTCAATTTTTAACACATTGACTGTATTTTTATAATATTTACGGAAGCTTTTGATTTTTTAAAGTACTTTATGTTCTATGTGGACAGGTGTTAGAAACATTAGTCAGCCACAAACCATGAGATCACTGCCATGGTGGACAGGGATCACTTCAAAGAAAGAACAAACAAATTACTCGTAGGTCCTACTTCTTTCCTTTCACTCTTTTCATTTATTTATTGTATTGCTAGTTCTTCTTAAGGGTATACAAAAATCTGAATAGGCTATTTGGGGTAAAAATATCAAAATTGAGGTTATGTCATTTTCTTTCTAGTCCACTTCTTAGCTTTACATATAAATCATCCCCAATTCTGAATTCCCCGTCTCTCTGTGAAAAATAGTCTTTGAAGACAGCAACTGCTTTCGTGACAAATTATCATATTTTGCCTTATTTTGAGGCCCTCACAAAGCCGTAACATTACCCCTCGAATAAAGTAGAATCATCCTGAACATTTACACACCTATTCGTAGGTACTGTGCTTTTCATGTTGAGACTAGACAGTCAACGACAATAGTATCATTTTGCTATAGTACAATATTACTGTATTCAGAACTGCACAACAAAGCCCATATATGGGCAAAGATTACATTCAAGTGCCCCAATATCCGGGCAAACACTCGCAAAGTCTCTCCTCTCTCTCACGGTTGGTCTGCTCAACCAATCAACACCACTGCGGTGCACGATCACGTGTGTTGCTTCCCACAAGTGACGCAGATGGTCCCCCAATTGGGTCATCGTGAATGTTTCATTCTGTTTTAAATGATTATAATATTTGATTACAGAATATATTCATTCTATTCTATGCATCGTTATTATTATCATTTGATGCATGTTGTTTGATATTGCAAGTAAAAACTCTTGTGAGCCGAAAGTTGTGTGAAACTTGTGTTTTTGTATGCTTTTAGTGTTGTGAACTTTCAATTGCGTTTTTCTTAAAAGCATGCCCGTAGACAAAGATGATTATTTTTTTGCCACATTCTTTTTTTCAACGATTAACTACACAATAGGTTACCGGGCAGGGTGATATCGAGTACCGGTATAGTATTCAATACTTAGGCTAGGCGGGATTTTTATTGCAGAATTAATGACCGAAAAAGAAAGAATGAGTAACAATAACAATAAAAAGTTTCGGGATCGCAGGAAAAACAATCAATCAAAAATACTGCTTTGACCCGAGGGTTTATTCACTAAGACCTAAAATAGGCTATTTGAAATCTGCATGCAAAAAATGGAAGCTGTGGGTGCATTGGTTCCTGAGTTTTGAGCGGTCAAAGTTTGAGATGTACAGTTTTATGTACATTTATATAGATGTTGTGTTAGCGTAAGGTATCGGAAAAGCTTAGTGTTATTTAGTGTTAATATAATTGAATGTTTTCATCTTTGCTTTAATGCCTCAGTGATAGTATTACTTTCACATTTTCCACAGTGTGTACTTTTGTCTGTTGTGTACTCTGCAGTTTGTTATTTTAGGAAGACAAATAACACACATAATGATAATGTTATAAAAGATGAAAAGAGAGTTAATGAATATAAATATCTTGGCATAATTTTTTTTACAAGAAGCTAGAAGGGCAAAAATAATCAAATAAAGTTTAAAAGAATGTAAACAAAAGAATTTATTTCTGCATGAGGAAACTTCGTAAGTTTCAAATTGATAGCACTTTACTAAGACTTTTCTATGAGATTTGCATAAAAAGTATTATTATTTTTAGTATAACAGCATGGGGAAGGAATACAAGGGATAGAGAAAAGAAGAAATTTAATAAATTACTGAAACACGTTAGGAAACTGATAAACAATGAGAGCCAGCTGTATGAGAATCAATGCAAGATCAAACTCAGGAGTATACTTACAGACAACACCCATCCTCATTTCTCCATACCCAAAACAAGTAGTAGAAGGGGCCGACTAATGCACTAGAAATCCCACACTGAGAGACATTTCAAATCTTTTCCTCCAAGTGCCATACAAACTTTTGACAATTCTTAACTTTGGAATATGTCCTACAATTGTTTAAGTAATGAAAATTGATGAATGCAGAATTTAATGGTTTGATAATTTGATGATTGTGTATGAAGCTAAGCTGATTTGTCATTAACTATTGTTTCAAAGTTTGTTTCACCGCACAATTTATCTATTTACTCACTTATCTGTATATATATTTCTCTTAGAATCTATACATTAATGGTTAATTTAAGTTAAATTTGTTTTTGATTTAAATATATTGATGTATTTTTGTTTTTAATAACAGAAATGTAATAACACATACATATAATTTCCTTTTTCTGGATCAATAAAAGTAATTGAATTGACCAAAATTAAAACATTCCAGAGTTGAATACATGTATCTTGATAGGCATTTTCCCACATTTATGATTGAGATTATTACAACATAGCTTTTTGTGCATAATATACATGTCTATGGTTCATATTTAGTAACTACACTTTGTTACCATCACGTTTCTGAGAGTTTTTGTTACATTGTTGCTATGCCCAGCTGATTTTAAAATCTCCTTTTGCTCTATTTTTATTCACGGAGTCATAGTTTTATTTTTTAATGAAATAAACATTGTTGATAAAATTAATGTCTATTTAACTGTTTTACTTTTAATCCTTGTGTTTATTTGCTTGTTTTATCTATGGGAGTTTTTTTGTTTTTTTGTTTGCCTATACTATTTGGTATGTGGAGGAAATAGTTATTTTATTGCTGTTTTGTTCTTTTCCACATATAGTCTCTTCTTTTTATGAGTCCAAGTCTTATACATTAGAATGAAGAGGTGGGCGAGTGGCAGGTGCTACTGGTAGGAAGGTCATTCTTATTTCCTTTCACCTCTTTTACTTTACTTATTCTTTCATCTTGCTGTTTCCTCTTAATTCACCCTGAGATATCCGCAAATGGTGGATGAGGTAAATTCCTATTAAACAAAACAAGAACGAAGAAAGGAGATCACGTTGAAATGAGTTTGGTCGGTCAGGAATGTTATGGATGTTGAGACTAAGATGAAATAAAATTTTGAAATACGAAAAAATTTAGATCAAAGACGTAGTTGCTGAAGAGTAAGTAAGTCAAAGTGCTAGTTTTGAAAAAAGATTCAGAGTTAAGACAAGGTTAAGACATTGCTTTGATTAATCACCCCTTACCTAGAAGGCACATATAGCTCAGTCGGTAGAGGTCGACTACCATACCACTACCAACCAGGAGGCCCGAATTTGATTCACAGTCTGGGCATATTTTTCTGGCCCTCTTGTCGACCCAGCAGAAAAACTGGGTAGCTAAGTTTATTTTAGTTTAATTACAACAGCCAGCTTTAAAGTTACAAGCCTACAGTAACAACATGAAGTATAACGGACTCCAAGACAAGGAAAAGATGGATCGATGAAGGCATAGAGACAATCCAAAAAGAACAACATGTAGATCAAAAAGGCAACACACGCCTGGCCTACGTCTTACAATTGCATCTCCTTTCTACACCTTGCGGTATAAGAAAACAGAAAAAGTAAAAGTAAATAAGTTGTTGTTCTTTACTTAAGTCGTGGAATCCAGTGAAAAGGGGGCACTGGGTAGTCCAGAGGCAAAGTGTTTGGCCTCGCGACCAAAAGGCCGTGGGTTCCAGCCCCACCAACGATTTAAACAATTTCTCGAGTTTTTTTCAAATAAAATCACCCTGGTCCAGGTAGGTGGATTGACACCAAGTCCCATAGGAGATGGACGTTACAAAGGAGGTACCGTGTGCAGATCACAACAACACTATGCACGTTAGGGGGGAGTCCTGAGAAGGCAGTTTTACCACAAATGGGACAAAACTCTTTTATTGCACTACTGGATAGAGCAGTTCATTCCCTTGACATTCATACCATAACAAAGGCTCAGTACCGAGCTCTTACCCATTCCTTTTTTTTTATACGATTTTTTTTAGAAATGATACTGGCCTAACCTTCAACACATCGGCTGTACCATAAAAGCCGGAAATTTTGTATGAAGTATATCAAGTTGGTAATCATTTAATTACCACAAAGTACGCTATCTGAAGAATATATATTTGATGAATTATTGTCAATATCATTTAAGATCGGCCGAATATTACGGGAAACATGTTGTGCACCTGTTATAAGAAAAATGCCATCCCGACAAGAGTAAAGGGATCTAGAGCAGTTGAAATAGAGTCGACATGAAGTATTTGATAGCCTTTCACGATTGTATGATGTTTCAACGTATTATATTATTCTTTTATTTTTACGATATCTCTCCAAAATGTTACCAAAAAATAATTTTTGTGATTAAATTTACCTAAAATTGGAAAGGTTATATGCTATTTCAAAATTCATAACATGAAAACCGTTTCATTTATCCAAAAAGCTACTGGGTGAGACTAGATATTGAACCAAATAACATGCGTGCAAAGTTATAGCCAATTTTGTTTATAACTGAAAAAGCCTATTTGAAATGAAGTTGTTATTTTCGCAATGAAAGTCTAAAATGGCGGCGTTCCTATGGCAACCATATGATAAAACAAAAAATTAATATCTTTTTTGGCTAATTTAGACATGTGAAGTACAATGGTAGTGGTTAAAATTGTCTATATCAAATAATGATTTTTTGTAATGCTCAGCCCCCGCCGCCCACCCCCACCCCCCTTAAAGACCCCCTTTTGGCTGTTTACAAGGCAGTTGTACTTGTTCAAAATCAAAAATCCTACACTACAAAAAAAAAAAAAAAAAAAAGAAGAAAAAACAGAGACCATCTTAGCTGTGGATGTGGGTAAATCAAATCAAATTGCCGACATTTCCACTCAGGTCAGACAAAACATTGCGTCATCAATCTATTCTCATTTGTGGGTAACGGCTATAATACGTCATACGAGTCAGATAATAAAAAATATATATATTATGAGAGTGACAAAGATTCACAATACGCAAGCAAACTAAACAGCCCGAACTTAATAAACGTCCGCTTTTAATGTTGTGTCCTGATAAGCCTGGCCTGTGTGATCAAGCATGGAACTTGAGTCATACTTAAAGCACTTCACAATATTACATTGTTGTCAGTGACATTGTCATATCTTTTTGTCCCTTCCCAGTGGATTTCCCACTGTGTGAGTGTGTGTGTGTGTGTGTGTGTGTGTGTGTGTGTGTGTGCATGTGTGTGTGTGCACGTTTATGGGAGAAGGGGAGAAGGGAGAGAGAGAGAGAGAGAGAGAGAGAGAGAGAGAGAGAGAGAGAGAGAGAGAGAGAGAGAGAGAGAGAGAGAGAAAGAGAGAGAGAGAGATCTTCAACACAAGTTCAGACGAATTTTCTATTGGCAAGATTTGGACAATTTCAGTTCACCAACTCAACTTGCTCATCGGCATTAGATTACACTGTGACACTGACAGCCAGCATACTTATTTTCTTCCTTTCTTTTCTTTCTTTCTTTCTTCCTCTTCCTTTCTTCCTTTCTTCCTTTCTTCCTTTCTTTCTTTCTTTCTTTCTTTCTTTCTGTCTGTCTTTTTTTCTTTCTTTCTTTCTTTCTTTCTTTCTTTCTTTCTTTCTTTCTTTCTTTCTTTCTTTCTTTCTTTCTTTCTTTTTCTTTCTTTTTCTTTCTTTCTTCCTTCCTTTCTTTCTTTCTTTCTTTCTTTCTTTCTTTCTTTCTTTCTTTCTTTCTTTCTTTCCTTCCTTTATCAGTTCCCATTCTACCTTCCAATGTATGGGTTCCCATTCTACCTTCCAATGAATGGGTTTAGATACCCGAAATGATCTTTCTCCGGGCTACCCTGTCCTGACATTTTCTGTTTCCTTCTGTGAAGGTTAATTTTCTTTGCTTTAGTTCTTTTATATTTTCTTCCCAACTCTCTTTGAAATCTACCTTTGGTCATTTACCTTGGTTTTAGCAATGTACACTGACCAAGCTATTCTCTTTTTCATTCATTCTGTTAACATGCCCAAAACCATCTCAGTTGATATATTTCTATCTTAGTTTTTATGCTATCTGCTTTGGTTTGATCTCTATTGTTGTGTTTCTGATTTTGTCTCTTTTAGTTTTCTTTAATGTTCTTCTTAGATATTCTATTTCAGCTGCCTAAACTCTACTGTATTCCCTACTATCTAAGGTCCAGGTTTCACTGACACAAACGAGAGGACAATAAACTGTGTTGTATACTGCCACGAGACTTTTTGTTTGTTTGTACAATTATTGTTTTCCTACAAATGCCTTTCCTAGATGGTTATATATTATCATTGCCCTTTGGATTTTCTGGCTGATTTCTTCTATATAAGTTCCCAGCTACTCTCACTGCACATGTTGGTTTAATGTTTTAATTGCTTCTATCAAATTGTGTTCTTCATTATTCTCTTTTAAAGAATACCTTAGTTCATCTCTCATCGCGGTGTCAAATGCCTTTTTAAGTCAATAAAACAGAGGTGCACGTTAATATTTCTTTCAAGGAATGTTTCTATTATTTGTCTAATTGTAAACATGTGGTCATGTACACTTCTCCCTGGTCTAAATCCGCTTGATGTTCTTCAATCTGATCTTCTACTTTTCCTCTGTCTCATTTCCAGTATCCTGGCATACACTTGCCCTGGTATGTTCAGCAGTGATACTGATATCCCCCTAAGATAACTTACACACATTTAAACATGACCACAACATGATACTTGATACCAGACTGATTGAGGAAAAGCCAATTAAGAAAACTGAGTTTGTCTGGAATGATGATGCATGTGAAAGGTTGAAAGGTTGTTTTGCTTGTACTGACTGGAGTGTGTTTTGTGATTCATGTGAGAGCCTTATGAAACTGAATGATGTTGTGAGCTCTTGTGTTAATTTTTGTCAAGAAACTCTCCTAGACAAGACAACCACAAAAGTATTTCCAAATAATAAACCATGGGTGACACGCAAACTCAAACTTTTACTCAATAACAAAAAACGCGCATTTATGGAGAAAATGACGAAAAGAAGAAAACAGTTCAGAAAGAATTAAAAAAGAAAATTAAAGAATGCCAAAAAAGAAATGCAAAAACAATATTGAAGAAAAATTTAGATCAAATAACTTGAGATGTGTCTGGGGTGGAATGAAAACATTCTAGGCTATAGGAACAAAAGAAAATCTGTATTTTTAGAGAGGGAAAAGAAAAAGAGTATATTGACAACCTGAACACTTTTACGCTAGATTTGACCAACTTGACTTTTCTGATCACATAGATGGTATGAGAAACAGCCTCAAAGAAAATGAAAATACACCAATAACAGTCAATGAAAATGAAGTAAATAAACTTTTCAAAAATCTTAAAGTAAACAAAGCCTGTGGACCGGACAATATAACCTCACGTGTCATGAAATTACGTTCTGCATGAACTCTTAGGTATATTTTCGAACATATTTAATTTATCACTGTCGTTAAATGAAATACCGAATGCTTGGAAAATGTTCCAAATATTTCCTATCTCAAATGCAGTAATATAAAACAAATGAATAATTTAAGACCAGTAGCATTGACATCTCGCAGTGGAGAGGTAAGCACCTGTATGGGGAGTAGATGATCCCAGCCCTCCACGAGTCTTCCTGCTGCCTTGCAGGCAGATCTTGGCTGACCAAAGGCTAAGGGAGTTAACCTTGAAAGAAAACAACATGCTGCCATGCAGGCCTGTCTTGACTGACCAAAGGCTAAGGGAGTTAACATGACAGAAAATAACAACCTGCTGCCTTGCATGCTGGTCTTGAATGACTAAAGGCTAAGGGAGTTAACCCTGACTGAAAATAACAATGCCCGGTAGGGGGCCTCAAGGCGGTAGCCCCACCATCTACCTAGGTACAGTGGGCTAATCCTCTACTTATCCAAAAACAACCTGATTCAAAGTAAACATACAATGATATACCCGGCTTCAACTTTCGAAGACGACTCTGGAAAATAACACGGACTGTGATTTTTGGAACATGGAATGTTAGGGCAATTAATGGAAAAGAGTTAGAATTAGCTGAAGAAATGGAAAAAATTCAAAGTAGACATTTTGGCTATTACAGAAACAAAGAAAAAGGACAAGGAATAGAAAATGTAGGACCAAATCATACTTTAATCTTCTCAGGAGTATATGTCAAAGATAGAGCTAGAGCAGGAGTAGGCCTCTTAATGCATAAAAGGCAAGAAATGCTACTAGAAAGTTGAAATTTGTAAGCCCACGGCTATTAGAGGTAAATATTAAACCAAAAGGACGAAAATTAAATTATTAATAGCTTATGGACCAAACGAAGATGCCCCCAAAGAAGAAAAAGATATCTTCGAAAATGATTTACAAATAGCTGCAGGGAATATCAAACCCAAACAAGAATTAATGGTTTTGGGAGATTTAAACGCTAGAGTAGGCAACAATGTAGAAACACCAGGAGGAGTAATAGGTAAAGAAGGAGAGACAACAACTTCTCCAAATGGAGAGAGACTAATAGATTTTTGCCCTAAAGAATAACATGAAAATAGCTAACACGTTTTTTCCTCATAAAGATATCCACAAATATACAAGAGTAAATGAAGACAGATGTGAAAAGTCAATCATAGTTTATAGACTACATAATAGTTAGCAGCTACCTTTTTACAGTACAATGGATGCTAGAGTAAGCAGAGGAGCTAAATATTTAGTGATTATCCCCTAGTGATAGCCAAAATGAGATTATTAACTGAAGAAAAACAAACAGAAAAGGAAAGAGAAGAAAGCTACTAAACTCAAAAAAAGAAGAACTAAATAAACCAATAGTAAAACAGATGTACCAATGCAGGATAAAAAGATCTATCAGTGAAAGGCATATGGATCTGAAGGAAATCACAATAGAAGAAAAGGGCAAATATATAAAGAAACACTCCTCAGTTGTATTGAAGAGGTGTGGTAGGAAACAAATTAAAGGAGATGGTAAAATGACAGCATGGTGGAATGAGAATGTCAAGACTAAGATCAAAGAAAATAAAGATTCCTGGAAGAAATATTTTCAAACAAAGAGACCAGAGGATAGGATAGATTACGTGAGTAAAAGAACTATCGCCAAAGAGGGAATTAGGAAAGCAAAACAGAACAGTGGGGATAATTTGGACGAAGACTTCAAGAAAGCTATCAAGGAAATCAAAAGTTGTTCTGGGAGCAATGAAGAGCATGAGAAAGATCAAAACATGCCCAATACGACAAATTAAGAACACCAAAGGAGAAATAATGAAAAGAGACAGCGAAATCATGGAAACATGGAGAAAGTATTTTCAACAATTACATAATCCCTCCAAAACATATGAAACAAGGAGTACAGATCAATTGTGAAGAATAACAAGTAATGGAGATGAGACAGCTGAAGATGTAGATATCTCAATGGAAGAACTTCAAACAGCTATAAGAAAAGTGAAATTAGGGAAAAGCCCCAGGAGCAGATCAGGTTTATCCAGAAATAATTAAAAACCAAGGGAGAGAGGCAGACAAACTACTACATGCAATATGCCAACAAGCATGGAAGTCCAAACAGGCGCCAAAAGACTGGAAAAAGGCAATGGTAGTATCAATACATAAGAAAGGATCAACTATGGAATGCTCAAACTATAGAGGGATATCACTACTAAGCGTACCAAGAAAAGTGTATGTCAGGATTCTGGGAATGAGACTCAGGAAAAGAGTAGAGGATCACATTGAAGACCACCAGAGTGGATTTAGACCACATATTTACAATTAGACAAATGATAGAAAAATTAATTGAGAGAAACATTGACTTGCGCCTGTGTTTTATTGATTTAGAAAAGGCATTTGACACAGTGATGAGGGACGAACTATGCATTCCTTAAAAGAACACAACGTAGAGCAAAATGTAATAAAAGCCATTAAAAGGTTTGTACAATACACCAACATGTGCAGTGAGAGTAACTGGAAATGTATTTGAGGAATTTGATGTAGGTATAGGAGTAAGACAGGGTTATGTCCTAAGTCTTTTGTTTATGACATTTATGGATTCAGTCGCAAAGGCATCCTCCAACATGAAGAAATGAATGTAGGTATGTGAAGCTCAAACCAGTAAATGTATCAATGCTTTCATTTGCTGATGATTTAGTTCTGTTTGGAAAATCAGAAAGGGACCTCCAGTCAAATATCAACATAATGAATAATGAATTAAACGAAAGGGGAATGAGAGTAAATGCAAAGAAAACCAAAACAATGCTAGTAACTAGGGAAGCTAAAACACAAAATCTTAAATTAGGCAGGGAGAATTTAGAACAAGTTCAAAGCTACAATTACTTAGGAGTAATGATTAACTCGAGGAAAACTAAGAGAAAAATCAGCCAGAAAATCAAAAAGGCAAATGCAATGTATAACCATCTAGGAAAGGCATTTGTAGGTAAACAAGAATTGTCAACAAAACCAAAATGGCAGTATACAACACAGTTTATTGTCCTACTCTCCTCTATGGCAGTGAAACCTGGACCTTAGACCGCAGGGAATACAGTAGAGTGCAGGCAGCCGAAATGAAATATCTAAGAAGAGTAGTAGGAAAACTAAAAGAGACAAAATCAGAAACACAACAGTAAGAGATCAAACCAAAGCAGATAGCACAAAAACTAATATAGAAATGAATCAACTGAGATGGTTTGGGCATGTTAACAGAATGAATGACAATAGAATAGCTAAATCAGTATACATTGCTAAAACTCAAAGTAAAAGACCAAAAGTCAAACCTCGGAGAAAGTGGGAAGAAAATATAAAAGAGGCATCAGCGAAGTTCAGTCCAGGTATAACATCTTTATTTCTCTGAATCGGTTGGTTCTGCGTAGGTAAATGATTAGCCCACTGTACCAAGGTAGATGATGGGGCTGCCACCTTGAGACCCCTACCGAGCCTTGTTTGTTATTTTCTGTCGGGGTTCACTCCCTTAGTCTTTGGTCAGCGAAGACCCACCTGCAAGGCAACATGTTGTGCTTTTCTATCGGGGTTAACTCCCATAGCCTTAGGTCAGCCAAGACCGGGCCTGCAACGAAGCAGGACACTCGTGGAGGGCATGGCCATCTAGTCCCTGTGGAGGTGCAGGCACTTGCGCACTGCTCAGGTCAGCATGCTGAAAACTCAAATTATGACAATCGGTTGTCAAAAAGTATCGCAGACTTGCCAACTTTTCAAGATGAAATTTAAA
>JAXRKP010000365.1:72500-207500 GCA_037039925.1 Doris montereyensis | reverse complement strand
GTATATACATACATCCATGTATCCATACATACATACATACATACATACATACATACATACATACATACATACATACATACATACATACATACATACATACATGCATACATACATACATACAAACATACATACATACATACATAAATACATACATACATACATACATACATGCATACATACATATATACGTAGACTACATATAGACATAAACATACATACATACATATACATTCATATACATACACACATTTGTACATGCATACACCTTTCTTTCTTTATCAGTTCCCATTCTAACTTCCGGTGTATGGATTTTAGATGCCCGAAATGATCTTTCTCCAAGCTGCCCTGTCCTGACAGTTTCTGTTTCCTTCCAAAAAAGTTAAATTTCTTTGCTTAATGCCTCTTTTATATCTTCTTCCCACTTTCTCCGAGGTCTGACTTTTGGTGTTTTACCTTGAGTTTTAGCAATGTATACTGATTTAGCTATTCTATTGTCATTTATTCTGTTAACATGCCCAAACCATCTCAGTTGATTCATTTCTATCTTAGTTTTTATGCTATCTGCTTTGGTTTGATCTCTTATTGTTGTGTTTCTGATTTTGTCTCTTTTAGTTTTCCTGCTACTTTTCTTAGATATGTCATTTCGGCTGCCTGCACTTTACTGTATTCTCTACTGTCTAAGGTCCAGGTTTCACTGCCATAGAGGAGAGTAGGACAATAAACTGTGTTGTATACTGCCATTTTGGTTTTTGTTGACAATTCTTGTTTACCTACAAATGCCTTTCCTAGATGGTTATATATTGCACTTGCCTTTTTGATTCTCTGGCTGATTTATTCTCTTAGTTTTCCCTCTGAGTTAATCATCACTCCTAGGTAATTGTAGCTTTGAACTTGTTCTAAATTCTCCCTGCCTAATTTAAGATATTACTGGTTTGAGTTTCACATACCTATATTCATTTTCTTTGTGTTTGATGATGCCTTTGCGACTGAATCCATAAATGTGATAAACAAAAGAGGACTAAGGATACAACCCTGTCTTACTCCTATATCTAAAATCAAATTCCTCAGATACATTTCCAGCTACTCTCACTGCACATGTTGGTTTATTGTAAAAGCTTTTAATGGCTTCTATTAAATTTTGCTCTACATTGTGTTCTTTTAAGGAATACCATGGTTCGTCCCTCCTCACTGTGTCAAATGCCTTTTCTAAGTCAATAAAACACAGGCGCAAGTCAATGTTTCTCTCAAGCGATTTTTCTATTATTTGTCTAATTGTAAATATGTGTTCTTGAACACTTCTTCCTGGTCTAAATCCACTCTTGTGTTCTTCAATCTGATCTTCTACTCTTTTCCTGAGTCTCATTTCCATAATCCTGACATACACTTTTCCTGGTACGCTAAGTAGTGATATCCCTCTATAGTTTGAGCATTCCATAGTTGATCCTTTCTTGTGTATTGGTTCTACTGTTCCCTTTTCCCAATCGTCTGGCACCTGTTTGGGCTTCCATGATTGTTGACATATTACATATAGTAGTTTGTCTGCCTCTCTCCCTTGGTTTTTAATCATTTCTGGATAAACTTGATCTGCTCCTGGGGCTTTTTCTAATTTCACTTTTCTTATAGCTGTTTCAAGTTCTTCCATTGTGATATCTACATCTTCAGCTATCTCAACTCCATTACTTACATGCATACATACATAAATAAATCTATGCATATACATACATACATAGAAGAAGACGAAGAAGAAGAAGAAGAAGAAGAAGATGAAGAAGAAGAAGAAGAAGAAGAAGAAGAAGAAGAAGAAGAAGAAGAAGAAGAAGAAGAAGAAGAAGAAGAAGAAGAAGAAGAAGAAGAAGAAGAAGAAGAAGAAGAAGAAGAAGAAGAAGAAGAAGAAGAAGAAGAAGAAGAAGAAGAAGAAGAAGAAGAAGAAGAAGAAGAAGAAGAAGAAGAAGAAGAAGAAGAAGAAGAAGAAGAAGAAGAAGAAGAAGAAGAAGAAGAAGAAGAAGAAGAAGAAGAAGAAGAAGAAGAAGAAGAAGAAGAAGAAGAAGAAGAAGAAGAAGAAGAAGAAGAAGAAGAAGAAGAAGAAGAAGAAGAAGAAGAAGAAGAAGAAGAAGAAGAAGAAGAAGAAGAAGAAGAAGAAGAAGAAGAAGAAGAAGAAGAAGAAGAAGAAGAAGAAGAAGAAGAAGAAGAAGAAGAAGGAGAAGGAGAAGGAGAAGAGAAGGAGAGGAAGAAGAAGAAGGAGAAGAAGAAGAAGAAGAAGAAGAAGAAGAAGAAGAAGAAGAAGAAGAAGAAGAAGAAGAAGAAGAAGAAGAAGAAGAAGAAGAAGAAGAAGAAGAAGAAGAAGAAGAAGAAGAAGAAGAAGAAGAAGAAGAAGAAGAAGAAGAAGAAGAAGAAGAAGAAGAAGAAGAAGAAGAAGAAGAAGAAGAAGAAGAAGAAGAAGAAGAAGAAGAAGAAGAAGAAGAAGAAGAAGAAGAAGAAGAAGAAGAAGAAGAAGAAGAAGAAGAAGAAGAAGAAGAAGAAGAAGAAGAAGAAGAAGAAGAAGAAGAAGAAGAAGAAGAAGAAGAAGAAGAAGAAGAAGAAGAAGAAGAAGAAGAAGAAGAAGAAGAAGAAGAAGAAGAAGAAGAAGAAGAAGAAGAAGAAGAAGAAGAAGAAGAAGAAGAGGAAGAAGAAGAAGAAGAAGAAGAAGAAGAAGAAGAAGAAGAAGAAGAAGAAGAAGAAGAAGAAGAAGAAGAAGAAGAAGAAGAAGAAGAAGAAGAAGAAGAAGAAGAAGAAGAAGAAGAAGAAGAAGAAGAAGAAGAAGAAGAATGTTTATTTATTTAGCCCCATATACCAAAGGCTCAAGGTGGGATACAAAAATGTATACATACATACATATACACACACATGCATACAAAACATACATACATACTTACATACATACATACAAACACACACATACACATATATACATACATACCTAATGTATAATCTGCTTTTTTAGAAATCGTTTCTCCAACATTCTAAAATATATGTCCTGTATATGCATATATTTATTATTATTATTATTATTATTATTATTATTATTATTATTATTATTATTATTATTATTATTATGCGCCGGGATGTTTTATTTGAAGATACACTACGTGCAAAAAGAGACAACTCCCTCCCCCCCCCCCCCCCCAAACCTACCCCATCAACTGACATTTAAATCCGGGCAAACTGACGCCATCTGGTTGAGCCACTTTCAAATCTGATAAAAAAATACGTAGAGATTGGCGTCACGTGATTTTACCCTCAAGTGGTCATGTGACTTCTGTTTGACTATAAAAATAATGTCGCTGTCAACAGAAGATAGGTCTCTTGCTGGATGTTTTTGTTTCAGACCCAGATCTAGATCTACAGCCTTCCTCTGTTCGTGACTGCAGAGCTTTCCAAGAGCTGAAGAGAGTCGATCAGAACCAAGGACTGTCCAAACCATTCACAGTAAATATATTCATTTAGAATACTGTAACAGTAAAGTTATAGGGTTAACGCAACTTTGGTGTCTCGCAGAAACGGAAACTGTGGGCTAACAGCAAATGTCTTTTTTCATTCTTTATCAGTTCCCATTCTACCTTTCGGTGTATGGGTTCAGATGCCCGAGATGATATTTCTCCAGGATGCCCTGTCCTGGCATTTTCTGTTTCCTTCCAAAAATGTTAATTTTCTACGCTTCAATGCCTTTTTTAAATATTCTTCCCACTTTCTCCGAGGTCTGTCTTTGGGTTTTTACCTTGGGCTTTAGCACTGTATACTGATTTAGCTATTCTATTGTCATTCATTCTGTTTACATGCCCAAACCATCTCAATTGATTTATTACTATCTTAGTTTGTATGCCATCTGCTTTGGTTTGATCTCTTATTGTTGTGTTTTTATTTTGTCTCTTTTATAGTTTTTCTTACTACTTTTCTAGATATTCCATTTTGGCTGCCTGTACTCTACTGTATTTCTCTACTGTCTAAGGTCCAGGTTTCGATGCCATAGAGGAGAGTAGGACAATAAACTGTGTTGTATACTGCCATTTTGGTTTTTGTTGACAATTTTTGCTTACCTCCAAATGCCTATATCCTAGATGGTTATATATTGCACTTGCCTTTTTTTCGATTCTCTGGCTGATTTTTTCTCTTAGTTTTCCTCTGAGTTAATCATTACTCCTAGGCAATTGTAGTTGTGGAACTTGTTCTAAATTCTCCTGGAAATTCAAGATTTTGTGTTTTAGCTTCCCAGTTACTAGCATTTACTGATTTGAGCTTCCACATATGTACATTCAATTTCTTCATTTTTGAGGATGCCTTTGCGACTGAAATCCATAAATGTGATAAACAAAAGAGGACTTAAGATACAACCCTGTCTTATCCCTATACCTACATCAAATTCTGCAGATGTGTTTTCAGCTACTCTCACTGCACATGTTGGTTTATTGTAAAAACTTTTAATTACTTTATTAAATTTTGTTCTACATTGTGTTCTTTTAAGGAATGCCATAGTTTGTCCCTCTTCACAGTGTCAAATGTTTTTTTCTAAATCTATAAAACACAGGTGCAAGTCAATGTGTCTCTCAAGGAATTTTTCTATTATTTGTCTAATTGTAAATATGTGGTCTTGTACCCTTCTTCCTGGTCTAAATCCACTCTGATGTTCTTCAATCTGATCCCTACTCTTTCCTTAGTCTCATTTCCAGTACCTCTGGCATACACTTAGTACTACTGTTCCCTTTTTCCAATCGGTTGGCACCTGTTTGGAATTCCATGCTTGTTGGCGTATTGCATGTAGTAGTTTGTCTGCCACTCTCCTTGGTTTTTAATCGCTTTTGGATAAACTTGATCTGCTCCTGGGGCTTTTCATAATTTCATTTTTCTTATAGCTGTTTGGATTTCTTCCATTGATATTTGTACATCTTCAGCTGTCTTCTCTGGGATTACTTATTACTCTTACTAATTGATCTTTACTCCTTGTTTCATCAAATGATAATAAAAACGATGCACAAAATAGAATGAATATATTCTGTAATCAAATTGTATAATAATTGAAGACTGAATGAAATATTCATGATGACCCAATTTTGGGATCACCTGTTTGTGGGATTTTTTAATAGGAAGCAACACTTGTGATCGCGCAAGAGCAGTGTTGATTGTTGAACGAGCCAGCCGTAGAGAGAGGGAGAGACTTCGGTCTGTTCGCCCGATTGTTAGTGGCATTTGAGCGTAACCTTTGCCCATATATGGAAGTGTGGGCTTTGTGTTAAGAGTTCTGAATACAATAATATTGTACTTGGAGCGAAATAATACTATTGTCGCTGACTGTCTGGTCTCAACATGAAAAGCACGGTGCATACGAAGAAATGTGGAAATGTATAGGACGATTCCATTTTATTCGAGGGGTTTTAGGCTTCAGGAGGGCCTCAAAATGAGGCAAAATATGATAATCTGACGCGAAACTGATGACGGTTGCTGTTTTCAAAGACTGCTTTTTCACAGAAAGACAGGGAATTGAGACTTTGGGGATGGGGGAAAGTTTTCTACTGCTAGACTATATTGCCTAGTCTATTAATATGGGATCAGGCGCTGCAGCTGAACCATAGTGTTATGAGCTTGTAACCACGACGACACTGGTTCAAACCCCATGACTGGTACAGTTGCAATTTTTCACAACGTTGTGTCCTAGGAAAGGTACTTCACTTACTTTCTTCACTTGACTTAGGTAGAGAAATATTTTGTCAGAGTATTTGGTATGAAGTACCTAGCAGGCTGCCGTACTATATGCTCCCCAGGGAATTGAGGACTGAATGAAAATGGCATGCTTGGGATAGATGATGTACAGTCAGTGAGCCTGCGCCTGTGCGGGGATACAGATCCATCTTTGTAAATCCATGTTTAGAATTCTGTTGAAGACTCACCTCATGTAGCCACTTTATTTGCATTCATTCAAAAGATAGTGCACCTGGCTATAGGGGGTCAGGCGCTACCTCGGTAACGTATTTAAGAATGCCTCACGGCGACACCACACCATCCGTATTGCACCCCCTGAAGATAATGGTTTTTCTATTCACGTCCTCTCAAGGAAGCCCATGTTTTCCCTTTTATTAAATGTTAGCTGGGAATATGACCAGGGTTTTCTCTATCAATGTCTCTGTCTAGTCTAAATAAAGAGATAACAGTCATGAATAATAATAATAATAATAATAATAAAAATAATAATAATAATAATAATAATAATAATAATAATAATAATAATAATAATAATAATAATAATAATAATAATAATAATAATATAGTAGTAGTAGTAATAATAATAATAAATTCAGCACCTTGAGCTTGTTCTCTGAAATAACATATGTGCGCTTTATAAACATACATTTCATTATTATTATTATTATTATTATTATTATTATTATTATTATTATTATTATTATTATTATTATTATTATTATTATTATTATTATTATTTTTTATTATTATTATTATTATTATTATTATTATTATTATTATTATTATTATTATTATTATTATTTGAAGTTATGATTCTGTGTTGTGAAAGTTCCTGACATTTTATTTGTGTTCTTTTTTCTTTTTGTTTTTATTAAAATTTGTGAAAAGATTTTTGGTACTTTTAAAGTTCTACTTGCTTACTAAGGCCCACTTACTTACTTAGGCCCATAGCTCTGGGGTGAGCATAGGCCATCAACGACACCCCGCCATCGCGCTGTGTGATGAGCATAGGTTATCAACGACACCCTGCCATCGCACTGTGTGATGAGCATAGGCTATCAACGACACCCTGCCATCGCACTGTGTGATGAGCATAGGCTATCAACGACACCCCGCCATCGCACTGTGTGATGAGCATAGGTTATCAACGACACCCGCCATCGCACTCTGTGATAAGCATAGGTCATCAACGACACCCCGCCATCGCACTGTGTGATGAGCATAGGCTATCAACGACACCCCGCTATCACACTCTATGATGAGCAGGCCATCAACGACATCCCGCCATCGCACTCTGTGATGAGCATAGGCTATCAACGACACCCCGCCATCGCACTCTGTGATGAGCATAGGCCATCAACGACACCCCGCTATCGCACTCTCAGGTGCCTGCTGAATTCTGTCCAGCTGGTCCCCTGCATCCCATCTGCCCCCAGTGCCTGCCTCCAGGTGCTGCAAGGTTGTCCTCTATTCTTTTCTTCACGGGTTCCAAGTTAAGGACTCAATTGTGGTGCTGGCCTCTAATTCAACTCCACATTCTCCGCAGGATCTGTTTTGCCATTTTTAAATGTTGTATTTGCATCTTCTTCGATTTATGGACTCTATTTTTGCATACTTTGTCATGCACGTTGCCCTCTGTCCATGTTTACCATGAATTCTTGTTCTACTTTCCCACAGGGACGCAATGGCATCTTTTCTTTTCGGCACAAGTGACATTTGTATTAATGTCAGCTTATGTCTACTATGGCGAAGGATTGCAGTTCAGTCAGCAGGATTATGAAGTCAGGTAACATATTAAGATGTTAAGAGGTAACTTTAAAACTTCAACGTTTACAATATTGTCTTTCTTTATAAAAAATAATAAATAAATAAGAAAATACCTTGCCTGCCACAGACATCTCACCTCTCAGGCTTTATAAAGCTATTGCCCTCTTTAGTGTGGGTGGTTAGTGGCCAAGGGGTTAGGCTGCCGAACTGAGAATCATCATGGTCCCGAGTTCAAATCCCAGCAAAGCTAGGGTCTGACGTTGGGTTCCTTGGGAAAGACTCTTCACACATTTTTCCCCACTCAACCCAGGTGTAAATGGGTACACGCCCTTGCTTGTGAGTAAAAACCTGCGTCAGACTAGCGTCCTGGCCAGGAGGTGATTATTGTCACCTGTTTCGTTTCATGCTATTGAAACCGGGATAAGCTCCAGCTCTATGGGCCGTAATGGCCTTGGAGGAACTTTTTTTCCCTGCAGCAGACATCTTACCTCTCAGGCTTTATAAAGTTATTGCCTTCATGTTTAAGTTGCAGGCTCCTTTACACGTCTTTAGTGAGGGTCGTGGCGGGAGGCACTGGTAGGGTCTACTTTTTTTTCCTTTCATTCGTTCACCTATCTTTTATCTTTGTATTTCCTCTTAATTCACCCTGATATCATCACATATAGATGGTGGACAGGGTAAATTTCAATCAATCAATCAATCAATCAATCAATCAATCAATCAATCAATCAATCAATCAATCAACCTCTTTAGTTACGTATATTCATTTGTCAATGTCAAACGAAACAAAAACAAAAGATGACTTTACGTCTCATACCAACTAATTTTTACAGTTATATCCTTTTTGAAGTGACATTTCTTCCTTTCACAATGACAGATCACACAGCGTTCTTTTACAAGGTATCCGGGAATTTCAGATCAAAGAAACGGATTTGGAGGACATAAACTATTTGTCTGAAGCTGAAGGTATGCTTTGAGAAGGAAATATTGCTGGGATAGCTAAACAAAATTTATGAAGGAAGAGATAGAGATAGATACAGAGACAGACAGATAGACAGGCGGGTAGAGAGCGTGTATGTGTATGCATGTCAGTTTAGAAATTCTAAGTGCAGTTATGAAAAATGTCAAACAATTTGAGACTCACAAGTAACTTGATTTTCAGAGGGAACGTTCATATGTTATGTTATGTTATGTTATGGGCTGTGTTATGTACCGGTATATAATGTGTGTGTGTGTGTGTGTGTGTGTGTAAAGATGAAAGTTATTGTTCATGCCATTCTCTAAGTATATCTACAAAATGGACTAACACAACTTGATTTATAGCATTTTGAAATTGACATTTACCTTTTTATTTACGAAAAATGTAAATATTCTGTTTTTATACCTTTAGAGAATGACATCATCGATGTAATAAGATAAGATAAGATAAGATAATCTTTATTTGCCCTTTTTGGAAAGTTGTTATAGTCACAATTTTCACAAACACTTCACGAACAAATGATCATAACAAATCGTATTTCTCATAATCTCACTTGATATTGTACAGTGATTACATCACAGTTTATGCTATTTTGACGGCTGACACATTTTGCCTTTCAGTAATGTCTAAATAGAATTTAAATTAGCAATTAGGACTTAAATATGGATATATTTTCTCACCATTTATTTATTCTCAGATCTACCCACAAACCTGAAAAGCTGTTCGTGTAAGGGATATACATGCGGTTGCTGCTTTTCGTTTGAAAGTGAAAAAAGTACATCTGGATGCTGATGGTAAAAAATCCCTTGACTAGCATTTGTTTTTCCTTATGATAAAGGAATTAGTAAAGATTTCTCAAGGCTTTGACTTTGAGACTGATGATATAATTTATCCTAGCCTCCTGGGTGGTCAGTTACAAGGCCATCCCTTGGTCAGTTACAAGGTCACCCCTTGGTCAGTTACAAGGTCACCCCTTGGTCAGCTAGAAGGTCACCCCTTGGTCAGTTACAAGGTCACCCCTTGGTCAGTTACAAGGTCACCCCTTGGTCAGCCACAAGGTCACCCCTGGTCACCTACAAGGTCACCCCCTTGGTCAGCTACACAAGGTAACCCTTGGTCAGTTACAAGGTCATCCTTGGTCACTACCAAGGTTACCCCTTGGTCAGCTTACAAGGTCACCCCTTGGTTAGTTACAAGGTCACCCCTTAATCAATTACAAGGTCACCTTGGTCAGCTACAAGGTAATATCTTGGTCGGCAGAAAGGTCATATCTTGGTCGGCTGCAGGGTCATATCTTAGTCAGTTACAAGGTTACCTTTGGTCAGTTACAAGGTCACCCCTTGGTCAGTTAGAAGGTCACCCCTTGGTCAGTTACAAGGTTACCCCTTGGTCAGTTGCCACTTCCCTTGGTCAGTTACACGGTCACCTCAGTCGTTACAAGGTCACCCCTTGGTCAGCAAGGTCACCCTTGGTCAGTTACAAGGTCACCCTTGGTCAGCTACAAGGTCATATCTTGGTCGGCTGCAAGGTTTCCATTCACACCTGGTTATGAGGTTATGGTATTGTGTCCTTCCTCACAAGTCTAGTCTGTCTGTCTGTCTGCCACGAAACCTTGACGTCATGACAAAGCATAAGGTTGGAGTTTGGTGAACACTGCTTGTTTAGGTTCCTACGTTTTTCCTTTCGCTCTTCATTTTATTTGATGTGTCAACTACATCATAGAATAGCTCTTGGCTTCCTTGCTAAATACGAGTAGTGGCACATTTGAAAATAGATAAACCTCGGTGATAGTTAAATGTAACTAATAATTTAATACTTATGCCGAATAAAAAAAATTAAAAGCATATTATGATAATAAAATATATAAAAAGAGCAAGGAAACCCCCCCCCCCCCCCCCCCCCCCCACCCGACCCACTATTGTAGACAAGGAGAAAACTACATGGGCATAATTCGAGAAAATGATGAAACTTTGTAAACAAGGCAATGACGTACTATTTGGTAAACAACAAAAAAAAAACAAAAGAAGACCCACAACAACATAGCCACTCACATTCAACAAGGACCTAAAACAGTTCCAGGAAACACACTAAAGTTGACATCACAGCCTGACCTCAAACTAATTCGAGACGTCACACAATTTAAACAGAACTGAATGGCTTGGCTTCACTGCAAAGATAAGGAGAACGGCTGCTAACCTGCAATGTCTGATGCCATTGTTAGCGCATAAGGTGGTAAGTCAATTAACTCATTGCCAAATAATCTCAGGTAATGAAATTTGTTGATGACAGAAGAGAGATATCTGACATCCTATCGTTTGCAGTATGTGATGCTTTTATGAATACAGTCGTTTGATGCGATTTTAGGCATACATGCCTATTTCAATGAAGCAGGATTTGAATTATTAGTGTCAAACTTCAAAAATAATTATTATGTATCTCCTTTTTTTTTCTGCCTTTTTAAACTTGTATTATTCATCTTCTTCTGTTTCATCTTTTTCTTCCTTTCATTTTTTTCCGACTCCAAGTGTGCCTCAAGTTCAGTTACCTTCCTCACGAAATTGGAATTCAAGCGCAGTTGACGATAGATGGAAAAAGTCGTTTTCAAAAGTTTCTGGTATGTTTTGTTTGTTTGTTTGTTTTATTTTGTGTGACATCACAAAGATATTACGTACAATGAAAATAATACTTGATTCGTATTTTGTTTACATATCTTTATTCTTACTGAACTGTATTAACAAAAGATACTTTAAGGCACAAATTTAATTGTCCTGAAATATCTATTGGCCTACTTTACAAAGCCAAGAAACCCATATTATTATTATCATTGTACAAGCATGTTTCACCCCGGGTGATATCAAATACGATTATGAGATCAACATTTAGTCTGTCTTCGATGCTTAAGTGAATTAAAATTCTACTCAATGAGACAGGGAAACAACTAAATTGTCCTTAATTAAAGGTCACCTGGTAGAAAATGTTCTCAAACGAAAATGATCTTGGGCTGATTTAAAGCCCATATGCCAAAGATGGTTACTTTCAATTGCCTAGCAACAGAGTCTTTGGTGAACAAAGAGCAACCAACTCAGAATTATATATACGGTATATATAAATTTACCGTAGTTTTCTTTTTATTTAAGTTTGATAAAGATTACAATGTAATTTTGTGTGTTTCTGTCTATGTTATCTCTAGAGTTAAATCATGTTTAATGTTAGTAACAACTGTCAATACCACCCATATATAATATGGCGTAAAATATGATGTTGTTTACTGTTGTTTTTCTCTCTCTCTCCCAGCCAAAAATCCCCCTGCCATCTGCGCTGGTATACCTCATCTGAAAAAAGCGGCCAGTATTTGTATCCGTTTTACAATTTACAGGTATCCACAAAGCAATTCTCTGGATGCGCTGAGCTACAAGTCAAACTATACAAAATTGTGACGAAAAAAATCAAAGTGGGTTGTTTCAAAATTCCACCCAACGCTCAGACTTCAAGGTAGTTAATTAACAGAAAATTGCTTAAAGAAAAAAACAGAAAATGTCTTATACAGTGGAATCTCTCTAATCGGGAAGTTTCGGTGGATTGTAAAATCATCCCGATTTGCCGGGTTTCCCAATATGCCAGGGACCTAGGGATTTTGGTTTTCCCTCAGCAGTTTGGGGTACCTAAACCCTTCTGTGAGTGGTAAAATCCAGAATTAAACGAACAAGTAGCCACAGGACCAGTTGATCAAAATGAAGATGGCATTCATCAAAGATGTCACTCACTCACAATTGATCTTCCTTGGACGATAGATAGATAAGATACGTATTCAAAAATGCGTGATGGGTCGTTAAGTCTCCTCTCGTATCCACCCTTGCGATTGATGGATGAGATGAGGCAATGAAAGACTATGACTGCACAACTTTGTAAACGCTCCCCAGTGTCAACACCGCACTGTATTGTTAGGTGGGCGAGCGAGGTCTGGCTCGACGCTTGCTTTCACTCCTCTTAATGGATGTCTGGTGTGTCTGGCTTATGGTCGTGGCGAATAGACACTTGCGACATCGTGTACATATTATGTAAATGTATAACACGTGTAGTACTAATGCAGGTGTAATAATTAATGTTTAGCTTAATGGAAACCAAATTGGGATTAACAGTGAGTGTCGGAATAATGGGGAAATGGTGATGATAATCAATGCAAGCCCGCGAAAATTGTCCCGAATAGCCGGGGACCTTTCCCGTTCTGAGAGGTAAGATATATATTAAAAGATCTGTTCCTGGGAATTCTTCCCGATTGGCCAGGTTTCCCGATTCCCGGGTTCCTGATTTGAGAAGTTCCACTGTACATATATGTATTAAAATTATGTATAATTATGCAGAAATTGTCTTTTCTTTTCTTGCAAGAAGCATTAGCATCAAGCATTACTGATAACCTTCAACAACACAGAGATAAGGGACAAAAACAATCTTAATAAATAATAACGCAAAATTTATATAGCGTCCATATCCATAAGGGCCATGCTCAGTTGCACTTTACAAAGACCTAGACATATATGATAAAATAGCTTACATAATATCTTACATAATTTAATCTATATCTACGATTACTATCAAATCATAAGATTTACGTACATGAAGAATGTTACAATTGAAATGAGCAGTACCTAAATGACGATATGTGCTAATTACAAGATGTCCCTATATACACTCTTTAAAATGTCAGCTTCAGAAATGTGTATAGTTATAAAAGTATAGAGTTAAAGAGTATCAAATTTAAGCACTGTAAGAATGATTGTATAATACATATACATCACAGTGTTAAAGATATCATAGAGCAATAAAACACCAAACCCTTTACACAGGTTTCAGAAAAGACCAAGAAGTTAAGTATGTTAGTCGGAAGTAATCTTCTTGCCTGGCATTGATTCCAATAGTTAGCATTGATTCCAATGGTCAGCATTGATTCTAATGGTCAGTTTATTATAACAAAAGTATGCTGAGTCGGTGAAAACCATTCCTTTACTTGTCAACTGAATTTCATTATCATCATTAGAGGCTTTTTACAGTCACAGGTTGCCTTAAAATCATCAGCTATTAGCCTTGCTTCTCTTTCTCTCTCTCTCTCTCTCTCTCTCTCTCTCTCTCTCTCTCTCTCTCCCTCTCCTCTCTCTCTCTCTCTCTCTCTCTCTCTCTCTCTCTCTCTCTCTCTCTCTCTCTCTCTCTCTCTCTCTCTCTCTCTCTCTCTCTCACCTCTCTCTCTCTCCTCCTCTCTCTCTCTCTCTCTCTCTCTCTCTCTCTCTCTCTCTCTCTCTCTCTCTCTCTCTCTCTCTCTCTCTCTCTCTCTCTCTCTCTCTCTCTCTCCGACCTCCCTCCCTCCCTCTCTCTCTCTCTTCTCTCTCTCTCTCTCTCTCTCTCTCTCTCTCTCTCTCTCTCTCTCTCTCTCTCTCTCTCTCTCTCTCTCTCTCTCTCTCTGTCTCTCTCTCTCTCTCCTACCTCCCTACCTCTACCTCTCTCTCTCTCCCCCCTCTCTCTTCTCTCTCTCTCTCTCTCTCTCTCTCTCTCTCTCTCTCTCTCTCTCTCTCTCTCTCTCTCCCTCTCTCTCTCTCTCTCTCTCTCTCTCTCTCTCTCTCTCTCTCTCTCTCTCTCTCTCTCACTCTCTCTCTCTCTCTCTCTCTCTCTCTCTCTCTCTCTCTCTCTCTCTCTCTCTCTCTCTCTCTCTCTCTCCCGACTCTCTCTCTCTCTCTCTCTCTCTCTCTCTCTCTCTCTCTCTCTCTCTCTCTCTCTCTCTCTCTCTCTCTCTCTCTCTCTCTCTCTCTCTCTCTCTCTCTCTCTCTCTCTCTCTCTCTCTCTCTCCAACCCTCACCCAAACACAAAGGCATTTGCTGACCCAAAATAGAAAGAGAATTAGTCTTTTTTAGTTTGTTTGTTTTTTTACTAATCAGGATTTCCTAAGGATGGTCAAGTATTTTGTGAGTACATGTACGTTTTTACTCTGCAAAAAATTGTATTTTCTGAAGTTAAATGAAAATTTTTGGAACAGAAAAAATAGAGATAATAGAAGACATTTTGATTAATTGAGCAAACACGCGATTAAAACTTTATAGATTGGAAAATCATGTCAAGAGGAGAGAAAGAAAAAAGAGGTATTTGATATTTTGAACTGTTTTCAGCTTTTAAGATTGAAGTTTATTCATGTCTTTTTTTTTCAAGTTTTATAACATTGTTTTTCCATTTCGTTTTCATAATAGCTTTCAAAATTCAGAAGAGGACAGCATGCTAAATGTTAACATCGACGTGAACCTTTGCCATTGGAGTTTTTCTCTGAAGAAGTTGCTGTTGGTGAGTGTCATGTTTATCATCATCTTACCTCACACTTCTCAAAGACATTATCAGTTTGAAATTTATGTGGCTTTTGATATAGGGTACATCAGGGTACATCAGCATTGGTCACATACAAGTCAATAGGCTTTTAATATACAGGGTACATCAGCATTGGTACATACAGGTCAATAGGCTTACATACAGGGTACATCAGCATTGGTACATTTAGGTTTTTGATATACAGGGTACATCAGCATTGGTACATCAAGTCAATAGGCTTTTGATATACAGCATTGGTACATCAGCAGTGATACACACAGGTCACATATATATATATATATATATATATATATATATATATATATATATATATATGTGTGTGTGTGTGTGCCTGTATGAGAATGTATTTTTATATGTATGTGTAATCATGTTTATTAATAATTTAAGCACTTCATTCTATGCTTGAAAGTTTGGAAGGTTTCTTGTAAGAATTAAGCTGTTTACAAGAGTCTTAAATTTAATTTTGTCTCACTCAAAGAGTAGAGCATAAATTCTCAGATCATTCTTACCATCATCTGTAAAATTATTTTCACGACCATCATCATGTTTCATTATCATCAAGGCTCTTTTGAACATTATTCATTGTAATGACTACGTTTACATGTATTAGAAAAATGTTAATTCTTTGTTGTTATGTTATACAATGTTTTGATCTCTTAATGCCTAAATGTGTGTACGCTGTTTGTGTGTGAAGAATAATTTGTTTATGTTAGGGTGTATGTTGTATTTCATATTATTATATTGAAGGTAACACCAAAACAATGTGCCACTTTTAGACAATAAAGTTGTATCTTATGTTATATTATATCAAACTTGGCAAGAAATATAACTGAATTGAAACAACGGCAAAATGCCATGCATCGGAAAATCATCTCTTGAGGGAATGCTTGTGACTCCTTCGCTACTTGTATTAAGCCCTGATTGGTTATGCCTGGACGCGCCCATGTTTAAGAAAAGATGTAAATAAACAAAACAAAGAATCAACAGAAATATTTGCTCAAACCTTTTATAAAATAATTGAATTTTGTAAAGAACGCTTTTAGACTTGACCCGGGAAAAATCTCAGATCTCTAAAAAAAAAAAATGATTAAAACCCGGATAAAGGGATTGGATTAGAAAGTAGATTTATCAAGCCGATTCTTGTGGCTTTAAGTCCAGCCAATAACAAATGGTGCAAGCCCACTTTTCCGGCTCAAAGTAGAGAAAGAGGTTTAAGGAAAACAGTTTCTGTCCATGATGTTCTGACCAGATTCTTATATAAAGCCAGGTTTTGTTTCCATATCGAGAGATTTAAACCCTGATTCACACTTTCGTGTTGTTTCTTATTATGCTTGTGTAAAGGAAAAATTGAAAACCTTCAAAGCTGCTCATGTCATGCTGATACATGTGGATGCTGCATGAAAGTCAACATGAACGCAATTCATCTACATGCTGATGGTAAGTTTTGATACTTTTTATTTATAAGATAGATAATGTTGCTTTATTATAACAGACAGTCATCTTTATTACAATATTGAATTTGTTCGAGTATAATCTACTCCCCCCCCTCCAGGTCCAGGCAGGTGGATCGTCACCTAGTTCCATTGGAGACAGGATGATAAAAAGGAGGTCCCGTGTGCAGATCACAACACTCACAAAGAAATCTATTAATTTCTACACAATTGAGACTTTTCCGGCAAATTTTGCACAACAATAAAAAATTTACACACACACACAGACTATAGAACATTAGAGAGGGAACATTGCTGTGCAAGGAAATACTATTGTTGCGTAATGGACCTCTCTGGCATGTCATGCTCAACAGCTAAGTTTGCATTAAGCTGGCTCACATCACCAGCCGTTTGGCGTCGATGACCGAGTGGTTAGGCTGCTGACATTGTGATCACGAGGTCCCGGGTTCAAATTTTAGCAAACCTTCGGAAAGACACTTAACGCCCATTTTCCTTCTCTCAACTCAGGTGTAAATGGGTACAAGTACTAGCTTGGGAATAAGAGCCTGCATTCAAATAGCGTCTTTTCCAAGAGGTGTCATCATTATCACCTGTTCTTCTTCACACTATAGGAATCACGATAAGCTCCGGCTTAATGGACCGTAATGACCTTGAAGGAAACCTCTTTTTTACTTTTTCTTATTGACTGAATAATAATTATATTCTTATTTCTTCTTACAACAGTTTTTTTCTTTTTACAGTGATCTTCCCATTTTGCGTTATTGTTCTTGTTTTTGCATTTCTTGTTTTCTTCATTGCATTTCTAGTATGCTTGCGTGTCAGCTATCTGCCATCTGAAATTGGAATGGCCGTTGAACTTACTGTGGGTAACAAAACCGTTTTCAGGAAAAAGATATCAGGTAAAGCTTTTATTTTATTTTATTTTTAAGCATATTTCTAAATAATACAAAATTTGTAGATCAAAATAGTCACCAATTGTATAGGAGGATGTAACAATGATCAAGTCGATAGGAAAATGTTGTCCCATCATCATGAGAACATCATCAAGTCTATAAAGAAATTTGAAAAGTAAGAAAATGTTATCATGTCATCAGGAAAACATCATCAAATCCATAGTGAGATTTAACAGCCCTCAAATTGATAGGAAAATGTCTTCACAACTCCAGAAAAACATCAAGTCTATAGTGAAATTTAAAAGCCATCAAATCGGTAAGAAAATGTCATCAAGTCATTAGGAAAACATCATCAAATCCATAGTGAAATTTAACAGCCATCAAATCGATAAGAAAATGTCATCAAGTCATCAGGAAAACATCCTCAAATCCATAGTGAAATTTAACAGCTATCAAGATAATAGGAAAATGTTATCACATCTTCAGGAAAACATCATCAGGTCTATAGTGAAATTTAACAGCCATCAAGATGATAGAAAAATGTCATCACATCTTCAGGAATACATCATCAAGTCTAATATGAACATTTAAGAGCCATCAAATCTAATATGAAGACTTAGCAGCCATCAAGCCTAATAATATGAAAACTTAACAGCCATCAAGTCTAATAATATGAAAACTTAACAGCCATCAAGTCTAATAATATGAAAACTTAACTGCCATCAATCTAATATTATGAAAACTGAACAGCCATCAACTCTAATATGAAAACTTAACAGTCATCAACTTCAATGTGAACATTTTTTAACAGCCCTCAAGTCTAATATGAAAACTTAACAGCTATCAAGTCTAATAATATGAAAACTTAACAGCCATCAAGTGTAATATGATAACTTAACAGTCATCAAGTGTAATATGATAACTTAACAGCCATCAAGTGTAATATGATAACTTAACAGTCATCAAGTCCAATATGATAACTTAACAGTCATCAACTGTAATATGAAAACTTAACAGTCATCAAGTCTAATATGAAAACTTTAACAGCCATCAAGTCTAATATGAAAACTTAATAGCCATCAAGTCTAATATGACAACAATAGCCATCAAGTCTAATATGAAAACTTAACAGCCATCAAGTCTAATATGAAAACTTAATAGCCATCAAGTCTAATATGAAAACTTAATAGCCATCAAGTCTAATATGAAAACTTAATAGCCATCAAGTCTAATATGAAAACTTAACAGCTATCAAGTGTAATATGAAAACTTAACAGCCATCAAGTCTAATATGAAAACTTAATAGCCATCAAGTCTAATATGAAAACTTAATAGCTATCAAGTCTAATATGAAAACTTAATAGCCATCAAGTCTAATATGAAAACTTAATAGCCATCAAGTCCAATATGAAAACTTAACAGCCATCAAGTCTAATATGAAAACTTAATAGCCATCAAGTCTAATATGAAAACTTAATAGCCATCAAGTCTAATATGAAAACTTAACAGCTATCAAGTCTAATATGAAAACTTAATAGCTATCAAGTCTAATATGAAAACTTAATAGCCATCAAGTCTAATATGAAAACTTAACAGCTATCAAGTCTAATATGAAAACTTAACAGCTATCAAGTGTAATATGAAAACTTAACAGCCATCAAGTCTAATATGAAAACTTAATAGCCATCAAGTCTAATATGAAAACTTAATAGCTATCAAGTCTAATATGAAAACTTAATAGCCATCAAGTCTAATATGAAAACTTAACAGCTATCAAGTCTAATATGAAAACTTAATAGCCATCAAGTCTAATATGACAACTTAACAGCCATCAAGTCTAATATGAAAACTTAATAGCCATCAAGTCTAATATGAAAACTTAATAGCCATCAAGTCTAATATGAAAACTTAACAGCTATCAAGTGTAATATGACAACTTAACAGCCATTAAGTGGAGAGAAAAATGCATCAAGTCTACTGGGAAAGTTGTGTGGTGTCAGTAGCCAAGCGGTTAGACTGCCGAACTGGAGATAATGAGGTCCTGGGTTCAAATCTTAGCAAACTAGGTCCAACATGGTGATCCTTGGGAAAGACATTTAACACGCATTTTTTCCTACTTTACTCAGATGTAAATGGATACAAGCACTAGCTTGGGAGTAAAACGTGTGTCAGACTAGCGTCTTGGCCAGAGGTGATTATTATCCCCTGTTCCGCTTCACGCTTAGTCAAACCAGGATAAGCTCCGGCTCTATTGGCCGTAACGGGCTTTGGCCGTAACGGGCTTTGGCCGTAACGGGCTTTTGGCCGTAACGGGCTTGAAAAAACTTACTTTTTACACTCTACTGGGAAACAACCTCAAATCTATATATGCAAGTTGAAGAGTCAGCAAACCCTAAAGTAAATTAATGTATCAGCCATCATTTCTGTAATTTGAAGTCATTTGAAATTACTAGTTTAGCATGAAGAACAACTTGCTTGAGATGATGTTCTAAAAATAAAGTGCAATTGAACACATAGAATTTTTTTATTTTTTTTTTAAATGGTTGCGTGTAACCATTTATATTGATGTCTAATGATGGTAGCTTTTTTGTTTCATTTTGAAATCTTCAAACTTATTTGAAAATTTTCATATCAGTCTGTTAGGGTTTCTATTTATTTTTGCTTATTTTTTGTATTGCTTTATCTTTACGATCTTCTTAATGCGTATGAGGAGTGTGTCATAAATTAATTTTGTTATGAAAATGTACAAGGTTACTTAAATGTTCTTTTAGATAAGTGGTTGGAATAGGGTTTAAATCATTATATTTTAATGAAGTTTAAGAATAATATTGTGAGTGGTGGCCGAGTGGTTAGGCTGCCGGACTATGGATCAGGAAAACCTGGATTTAACTCCTAGCAAAGCCAGTTCTGACGTTGTGGGGTTGGTTTTTTTTAAATACATTTAACATGTATTTTCCCCACTCAACCCAGGTGCAAATGGGTACAAGTACTAGCTTGGGAGTAAAAAGCATTTGTCAGACAAGCATTCTTTCCAGGAGGCGAAATAAAATATGACAATAAGTGACAACTCCACTAATAAAAACAGAACAAACACGTGACGTTTCGGGTATAACCCTTCGTCAGACAACAAACGAGAAATATCTGTTAGGACAGATACTTTTTATATCTGTATCTTTCCAGGAGGTGACTATTATCATCTGTTTCGCTTCATGCTATAGAAACCGGCATAGCTTCAGCTCTGTGGGCTGTAATGACCTTCAAGGAACTTTTAACTTTTTTTACATCATGGAAAATAGAGCCTATTCTGCCAATAGTGACCAAAAGGCAGACCTTGGAGAAAGTGAGAAGAAGACATAAATGAGGCATAAAGCATAGAAATTTAAGATTTTTGGAAGGAAAAACAGAAAATGCCAGGATAGAGCATCCTGGAGAAAGATCATCTCTGGCATCTGAACCCATACACCGAAAGGTAGAATGGGAACTGATAAAGAAAGAAAGAAAGAAAGAGGAAAATGGAGCCACTTGTGTTTAGCATTGTATTTAAATCCATTTTTATTGTCCTTTGTATTTCTCATCATTTAATGTGTCGAGTAGAGTCAGATTTTCAATCTTGTACGTTCTCCTTTTTGTCCAATTCAGTTTTTTTATGATTATACACGTGCCAATCATGTTGAAAAATGCTAACATTACTTTTTGGTTGTCCAACAGTTAAAAACCCACCCTATTTGCGCCGGTGTCCCGGGGCTGAAAAAGTTTGCAAGTGTATGTGTTCACTTCGACAACTTAGAATTTAAGGATTCGCATTTGTCAGGATGCATCGATCTTGAAGCCAGGTATTACAAAGTTGTTGTGGAAAAACTTCACTTGGGCTGCTTCAAGATACCTCCAACTCTGAGTCGTAACAGGTAAAACAAAAGACTGATAGAAATTCAATTCAATGGACCTGATTTATTGAATAAAGAGAGCTATACAATATGTGACCTTATTTGTCAACCGACACTCAAGTCGCATTGCTATATTAAAATTGATCAAACGATCGCGGAGTTAGAGCCATTTAAAGAGGAGTGCCCTTCAATCATTTTTTAGAGAAAATGGCGTGCAAAGATGGCCAACTTTCAATAATTAATTTGATAGGCATTTTTTAGTTAACACATACGTTATCTTAAAGATAAGGAATTAAAATTTTAGGATCAACAAAAATCTTACAACACCCTAAATATCGATCGTTGACCTTTGGGAGACTGTAGCTCAAAATGAGCCCGTGTGACATTGATGCCGGTTTGAAAATATCAGGTCACATATGTGAATATGATCAAACAAGATTTTCTTTAGACTTACCCTTTACCATTTCAGAAATTAAAAAAAATAAAGCCTCTTTCAATGCTGGTTTAGAAATGTATCTAGAGATCAGGGGAACTCGGTAGTCCAGAGGTAAGGTGTCAGCCTCTCAACCAAAATTTAGTGGGTTCGAGCCACTCTATAATGGTTGAAAACTTTCTCAAGTTTTTTTCAAGCAAAATTTACCCCCCCCCCCCTGGTCCAGGTAGATGGATCGTCACCTAGTCCCATCAGAGACAGATGATAAAAAGGAGGTCCCGTGTGCAGATCACAACATTCTGTGCACGTTAAAGATTAAAACAGGTTATACCGGGTAATTAAAATGTTGGAATAGTACCTTTTGCACCTTCCTGTGTAACCTCAGAATTGAATACTAACCCGATCTAGTAATCGTACTCGGTACCACACGGGGTGTTATATGCTTGTATGTATATGTATATATAATTTTGAGTTGGTCATTCTGTGTTTGTCAAAAGCTCTGTTGCCAGGCCACTAAGAGTAATCATATTTTGTATGTAAGTTCTAAATGATCCCAAGACCATTTTCATTTTAAGGAAATTTTCTACCAGAAGTAACATTTGATTATTGAACATCTCATTGTTTCCTTGTCTTTGAGGAGAATTTTGATTTACCTAAGCCACCCGAAGGAAGCCTGTGTTTGTTTTTCAGCCCAGACAATTTTTTTCTGGCCCTCCTGTCAACGTGGGTAGCTAAGTCTATTCACACTCAACGAAAAAGAGGCGGTGTGGAAAGCAATGGTCAACTACCACAGTACACCGTATGCCTTGCAAAAAATCTGGGCTCTACTCCTGATTCTCCAATGCCCAACCCTGAGTATGGGATTTAACCTTGACTGAATAATTCATGTTATCATTAGCACAGTTTGGCCTGCGGTTTTGGTCGTTATGTTTTATTTCCAAAATCCTACTTGCATTGCTTATATGTTTAAGTTGACATACAAGTTCATGAATATTTTTATTTTATTTTTGTTATCCTGAAAGCTCTGAAACCTTTCTTCTGGAAAGAGACGGCGCCTATGAGATGGAGAAAACACTTTCAAACCTGGAATTTAATCATTTGGCAGAACTTTTCCTTCAAGGTTAGTCAATGTCTTTTAGTGATTTCCTGCGGGTTTTATTTGGGTTTTTTGCTTGTTAACCCCTTCGCTGCTATGTGCCCGGAAATTTGACGGACCAGTCTGTGCATAATACACACCATGTGCCCAGAAAATTTCCATGCTTATGACTCAACGGGTTTGAATAGGTTTGTTGATTTGTCTATGGGGCATAACTGCCCTAAAACATTTGCATATTGTTTGAACAAGATCCTTTCAGAAGGTGAACCGTCAATTTCTCCCTAGCAATGCTATGTTAGATCTCCTGTGCAGAGAAGGGGTTAATATCTTGACACGGCCAGTGCTCACAGATTTTATAGGATCTGGGAATATATGGCCTTTTTTATGTAAATATTGACATTCCTGTAACAGTTGCTGTTACTGCTACCCCTGGGCTAGTTTTTCTTCTGAGGAAAGTATGGATGTTTACGCCACACTTCCTTCCCTCTGATCTTTGCCTCTTCTACATATTCAGAGTAATGCAATGGTCAATAATGCTGAAATACAAGAGGTTGTATATTGTGAGGAAACGCTCACATCTGATACATCGGCGTTTGGCATTCAATGCTTGGCAAAATTATATATGCCATTGAATGGTATTTATTTTGCAGAATTAGTCTAGCATGGAGCTAATAACCTGTTCTAGCACTCGAAAGAGTTAAGAACGGTTTGCTGGGAGAGTGTAGATAGTGTGGACGCATTTGGGAATTGACAACGTCAACGAATGGACTCGCATTGACAACCCATCATGAGGTTGTTTTGTTTTCTTATGTCTTAACATTCCCCATTTGATTTTCATTCAGAGACAATTACCAAGCACGGATCCTGTGCTTGCCAGACAAACTCATGTCAGTGTTGCTTGAACATGAACATAAAGAAGATTCATCTCAAAGCCAAAGGTGAGAATGCAAGTCACATGATTCGGTGGGGGTCGCAGGTGGGGGAACACCCGATTGTAGGGCTCCCTTTAACGTTGTGTATAAAAGCCTTTTTCTTCTCTATGTCATCCACAGTGTGTATAGAAGCCCTTTCTTTTTCTACGTCATCTTTAGTGTGTATAAAAAAATTCTTTTTGTCTATGCCATCCACATTGTATATAAAAACCTTTCTTTTTCTCTATATCATCCACATTGTATGTAAAAGCCTTTTCTTCTCTATGTCATCCTCAGTGTGTATAAAAGCCTTTCCTTTTTCTCTATACCATCCACATTGTATATAAAAGCCTTTTTTTTTCTCTATACCATCCACAGCGCGTGTATAAAAGTCACTTATCTGCCCAAACATGGTGAAATCCGAGGAGAACTCCTGGTGAATGGAAAGTCAATCGTCAAAAAGGATGTTTCTGGTTTGTGCTTTGTCTATAAGATTTTACATTTATTATTTTCATTAGAGATGCCAGCATGCGAGTGAGCTCTACAAACATTGCTCATTAAAAATCAACTTTCTTAACTCATTACAATTTAATCCGGCCGAAAACAGCTGCATGCTAGACGGCCAGCTGTGTTTAGCCCGGCCAAACCAGGTCGCCCGCTAACTACTTTCCATTGGTCATGCCAGCCAAAACTGTCCATGGGTATCACCTTCTCTCTTAACAACCAGATTGGCTCAGCTAAGGCCGTCTCTAATAGAGACGGCCTTGGCTCAGCCAATCTAATTTTGTTACTTATTTTAAGTGCTATTATTTCTAGAAAGTTGATTGGTCCGTGTAATTCTTTCTGACGCTAAAGGTGTCAATTTCCGCCACGAATCACGTCATTGATGGTATTTTTAGCTGCTGTACTGCCTTTGTTTAGCACACATATTTCATTTTTCTGCTTCAATGTTCTGCATTTTTCTATGTGTTTGCTGCTCTTGTTTATATTTTTATCATCAATTTTTTGGCAAAATGGACTATTACAATAGTAACGTAGAGAGAAGAATCCTTTTCCTTACGCCATCCATCAGAAGTACATAGGAGGTTAAGAGAATGTAAACACACCACAGTGATCTGGTTGCCGGGAAATTGAATCTAGGTCAGCGACTTCTGGTCAGAGAATGTATACACTGACGAGTTAACATGGGTACATTTGCTATTGAAATAGGGCACGATTTAGAAGAAAATTATTAAAACTAAACCAAAGCATCATAAATACAAAATAAAGGCACAAAATATTTTATGCTTATTAAATAGGCTACTCAAAACATATTAATTCACGAAAGCATAGGACTAAGTTCTAAGTTAAGTATTTTCCTTACATCAAAATTTTATTTATTTATTTCTTTATCAGTTCCCATTCTACCTTTCGGTGTATGGGTTCAGATGCCCAAGATGATATTTCTCCAGGATGCCCTTTCCTGGCATTTTCTGTTTCCTTCCAAAAATGTTAAATTTCTATGCTTCAATGTCTCTTTTATATCTTCTTCCCACTTTCTCTGAGGTCCGTCTGCCTTTTGGTCTTTTACCCTGGGCTTTAGCACTGTATACTGATTTAGCTATTCTGTTGTCATTCATTCTGTTTACATGCCCAAACCATCTTAATTGATTTATTTCTATCTTAGTTTTTGTGCCATCTGCTTTGGTTTGATCTTTTATCGTTGTGTTTCTGGTTTTGTTTCTTTTATAGTTTTTCTTACTACTTTTCTTAGATATTTCATTTTGGCTGCCTGTCTTCGTTTGGTACATAAGTTATTAATAATTTATTTAAAAACTCTTCCTTTTGGTTTAATATTTACCTCTAATAGCTGTGGGCTTATAAATTTCCAACTTTCTAGTAACTTTTCATGCCTTTTATGCACTAGAAGGCCTACTCCTGCTCTAGCTCTATCTTTGACATCTACTCCTGAGAAGATTAAAATATGATTTGGTCCTACATTTTCTATTCCTTGTCCTTTTTTCTTTGTTTGTGTAATGGCCAAAATGTCTACTTTGAATTTTTCCATTTCTTCAACTTATTCTGACTCTTTTCCATTTATTGCCCTAACATTCCATGTTGCAAAATCACAGTCCGACATTGAAAGTAATGAAAGGTCAAGCCGGGTATATTAGATTTATTTCTCTGCATCAGTTAGGTCTTGGATAAGCAGGGGATTAGCCCACTGTACCCTACATAGATGGTAGGGCTGCCACCTTGAGACCCCCTACCACGTCTTGTTATTTTCTGTCAAGGTTTAGTCCCTTAGCCTTTGGTCAACGTTGTTCTCTTAGAGTGAAGTACCTTTCCTAAAGGTTCAGCTACAACGTCTCAAGAAGAAGGAGAAGGAAAAGAAGAGAGTGAGAGATAGAAAGAGGGAAAGGGAAAGAGAGGTAGAGAGAGAAAGAGAGAGAGAGAGAGACACACACACACACACACACACACACACACACACACACAGAAGGAGAGAGAGAGAGAAAGAGAGGGAGACAGAAAGAGAAGGAGGGAGAGAGACATTTTAGAGAGAGAGGGAGAGAGAGAAAGAGGGAGAGAAAGTGAAGTAGAAAGAGAGGAAAAGAGTAAGAGAGAGAGAGAGAGAGAAAAAAGAGTGGGGGGGGGGCAAGCAGGCTGCTGACTCTACTATTTACATTTTTTTCTCTTTTCAGTGAAGAACACGCCTCCCATCTGTGCTTCTTATAAAGGAGCTTTCAAAATCTGCATGTCTTTCACCAACCTGCAACTTTCTCGAAAGTCCTTGTCTGGATGCTTAAAGCTCAAAGTGAGCGCTACGTTTCGTAACAAAGACATTTAAAGTGGGCTGCTTTACAATTCCATTCCACTGAGGCACTGATAAAATCAGGTACGTTAAGCATGGCTGACCAAGTCCTTACTGATAAAAAAGAGCTATATATATATATATAAAATTCTTGTTTGGTTTCTTAAATTTTGCCAATTGAATATGCTTGTCTTGTTTGCTTTTGCTACAACATTGAAAATATTTGTCTCAATTTAGATTGTCAAACGGTTGGATGTCAAAGTGTTCTTTTTAAATCAGTCTGTCTCCTCTCTTTCTCTCTTTCTCTCTCTCTCTCTCTCTCTCTCTCTCTCTCTCTCTCTCTCTCTCTCTCTCTCTCTCTCTCTCTCTCTCTCTCTCTCTCTCTCTCTCTCTCTCTCTCTCTCTCTCTCTCTCTCTCTCTCTCTCTCTCTCTCTCTCTCTCTCTCTCTCTCTCTCTCTCTCTCTCTCTCTCTCTCTCTCTCTCCCTCCTCTCCCTCTCTCTCTCTCTCTCCTCTCCTCTCTCCCTCTCTCTCTCCTCTCTCTCCCTCTCTCCCTCTCTCCTCTCCTCTCTCTCCCTCTCTCTCTCCCCTCTCCCCTCTCCTCTCCCCCTCCTCTCCCTCCCTCCTCCCTGAAACAGTGCTTTGGCTGATTTGCATGCCTATAGAAAGTGAGGGTGAGAGAAAAGTAGTGAGTGAAAAATGAATTGAAACAAAAACATTCCTTTACCTTCAGCTTTATTCTCACCAGATCTCTTCAAAATATTTGATTGATGTAATCCAAAAGGGTATCATAGTGTAGTAAATTTAATTAGCTTTCGACTGATGTATAAAATGACGGCATTCGCGTGATAGATCTTTCTTGTATGAATATTTTAAAATTTACAACTCTCAGATAAAAATAGAACTTTTTCGGGATTCACGCCTACATTGCGGTTAAGTTAACTCGTAAAACAAGTGTTTGTCTCACCCACCGTTTGAAGTGGCCCAGTCCATTTCAATTTTGCTTCTACATCTAGAAGATCTATCTGTTCTTATAGTGACAGGATTTAGTCTAGATCTGTTTATTATAGACATAAAACCAGATGAGGTAGAGGGATCTTATTTGGTCTAGATATAGATATGGATCAACACTACGACTAGATCGGTGGATTCATCACTACTGGTTGATTGATTTAAATTATCACCTCCTGACACAAGTCACTGACGTCCCCATCACCCTCCCTGACATCTGGTATTTCATCTATAAGGGTTCTAGCCCGTTTTAAATCAAACAGATGAGGTGGTTGCTTTGACGGTCTCTCAGCTCTCGTAGAATTTCGTGAAATTCCAATGTTGACAGTTGGAAACGTTCAGGCAAAGTAAAAACGAAAGTAGACCGAAACAAAAGAGTCTAAAAAGCAGCACAAAGCTTATCGATAACCAGCTCTTAAAATATGCGTCGAGTTCGGAAAATGAATCGACGACTCGCCCGATCTTCCGACAGAATAGAGCAAATTGCATCAGCGACTGAGTTAATACGGGCGGAAGTAGTTGAATATCTTGTATGTTTTACATATCTTGTATATCTTATGTATCAGATACATATCTTATATATCATATATATATATATATATATATATATATATATATATATTATATATATTATATATATATATATTTGATATATATATATATATATATATATATATATATATATATATATATATATATTATTTGATATATATATATATATATATATATTATAATCATTTCTTTCTTTATCAGTTCCCATTCTACCTTTCGTTGTATGGGTTCAGATGCCCGAGATGATCTTTCTCCAGGATGCCCTGTCTTGGCATTTTCTGTTTTTCTTATAATCATACTATATATAAATGAATTTTTATGGGTTTTGTCAAATTGTACACCTGGGATGACTCGGATTGTACCTTTGTGTTCGATTACAAAAACTTTTATGAAATGAAAAAGAAGAAAAAAAGGAGAGAAAAAAAATCAAGAAGCCAAATATTGAGCATACATTTAATTTGTTGACATTGACAGTTTGGAAAGTTCAATAAATAGATAAGAATTTTATTTTACTGTATAGCATCGATGGCCGAGTGGTTAGGATGCCGGAACTTTGGATCACAAATTTTCAGGTTTGAATTCTGGCAAAGCTCGGTCCGGTGTTGTGTTCCTTGGGAAAGACATATTTAACACGCATTTTCCCCACTCTACTCAGGTGCAAATGGGACAAGCACTAGCTTGGGAGTAAAAACCTGCATCAGACTAGCATCCTGGCCAGGAGGTGATTATTATCACCTGCTGAGCTTCACGCTACAGAAAAGAGGATACGTTCCGGGTCCACGGGCCGTAATGCTTGAAGAAACGTGACTTTCTTTTATTTTATTGCATTTATTTATTACTATTGTCATTTAATGTGCAATTCTCTTCACAGGAAAGTTGGCCAGCATTTGCCATGAGTTGCCAGATCTACACAAAGCCACTGCAAGACATATCTGGTTATGTTACGTTTTTCTTTTATACATTTGTTATAACATGTGATCTCTTTCTCTCTCTCTCTCTCTTGAATCTCTTTCTTTCTCTCTCTCTTGAATCTCTCTTTCTCTCTCTCTCTCTCTTGAATCTCTCTTTCTCTCTCTCTCTCTGAATCTCTCTCTCTCTCTCTCTCTCTCTCTCTCTCTCTCTCTCTCTCTCTCTCTCTCTCTCTCTCTCTCTCTCTCTCTCTCTCTCTCTCTCTCTCTCTCTCTCTCTCTCTCTCTCTCTCTCTCTCTCTCTCTCTTTCTTGAATCTCTCTCTTCAATCTCTCTCTTGAATCTCTCTGAATCTCTCTTGATCTTTTTGCTGAATTTCTTCACCCATTGTACAGCACAAGTCAACAAATCTAATTTAAATTACCTGTAAGGAGAAGATAAAAAAAAGTTAAATGATTGAAAAAATGAAAAAAATCCAAAGATTGTCCTGTTATTTAAATAAGGAGACAGATCAAAAGCAGAAGGGAAGAAAATACTGACCTGTTTCTCTTTAACTTTTAAAAAAATCGTGAAAGCTATTAGAAATATAGTAGATCACTCCAATACACAAAAGGTGTTAGAACATGTTGTAATACATAGAAATATAGTGGATCACTCCAATACACAAGGTGTTAGAACATTGTACCCATAGAAATAAGTGGATCACTCCAATACACAAAGGTGTTAGAACACATTGTAATACATAGAAATACAGTGGATCACTCCAATACACAAAGGTGTTAAACATGTTGTAATTAGAAATACAGTGGAAAAATACACAAAGGTGTTAGAACATGTTTAATTAGAAATACAGTGGATCACTCCAATACACAAAGGTGTTAGAACATGTTGTAATACATAGAAATACAGTGGATCACTCCAATACAAAGGTGTTAGAACATGTTGTAATACATAGAAAATATAGTGGATCACTCAATACACAAAGGTGTTAGAACATGTTGTAATACATAGAAATACAGTGGATCACTCCAATACACAAAGGTGTTAGAACATGTTGTAATACATAGAAATACAGTGGATCACTCCAATACACAAAGGTGTTAGAACATGTTGTAATACATAGAAATATAGTGGATCACTCCAATACACAAAGGTGTTAGAACACGGGTATAACCCTTCGCCAGACAACAAACGAGAAATATTAGGTATTACTTAGATCTAGATTCTAAATATTTCTCGTTTGTTGTCTGACAAAGGGTTATACCCGAAACGTCACGTGTTTGTTCTGTCTTTATTAGTGGAGTTGTCACTTATTGTCATATTTTGCCTTTGACTTCACTCCACTGTGGCTCCTTCGTATTATAGTACATTGTAATACACAGAAATATAGTGAATCACTCCAATTTACATAGCCTCCCAGCAGATGTACTACAACCTGGACATAAATGACAAAGAGGCTGTGAAACAGTTTACTGTATTCTTCCTAATAAAATTCCCAGGGTGTGTGAAAATGCAAGGGGTGGGCGTTTATTGAGGATAAAAAATAAACCATCAGAAATCTTGTGTGGCAGTCAAGACACTCTGCTGACTTAGCTATCAACCAGTGCTTCAGTACTAGATCTAGTAATAGTAGGAGACAATAGGGATGTGAACTGGCAGGGGTAATTTCTACATATCTCAATACGTTTAATTTTGTTAACAGTACACTACATCAAAACCAGTGGTCATCACATTTGTTCTATCTTCCTGTTGAATGATGGGAAAGACACCTTACTGATTTCACCTTGAAATTGATGCACTTTTGTAAAAAGTGTAACGAATTCTGTACACAATTATCAAAGCTTTGGTTATAATTAAAATCAAAATAATGTTTTTATCCCTCTTGCCTTCGTCTTTCTGTTTTTAACAATTTCTTCATGTTGTTTACACATGAACATGCATCGATAAGCTATGCGTCTTTCTTAGTTTAGTGTTAAATCTCTGCTCGTGTTACTCCTACAGTGGCTGTCTCTGTATTACAGTATTATCACAAGTTTTGTCGTTGTTCTTGGTGAATTTTGTTACTAAAGTGCCATTTTTAATATATTGATTTGAACTGACAGTCACTTCATGAATCATATTATCCTTTTGTGTTCATATTATTTACATTTACTCATGTTTGTAAAATAAAATGACAATATTTCTTAAAATTGTTTTCGGATATTTACAAAACATTGTACACATTGACTATATTTTTATGATATATACATGGAAGTTTTTTATTTTTTAAGAACTGCTTGATTATAATATTCACCCAGACAGTTGTATGTAAGATTAATCAGTTTCGAACCTTGAGATCACCGCAACAGTGGACAGGGTTTATTGGAAATGTCAATATTTTCAACTGTATGACGTTTATACAAATGTATCATTTCAGTACCGTAACCTTTTATATAATTATTATACTATATAGGGACTCGGTAGTCCAGAGGCAAGTTGTCGACCTTTCAACCAAAAGTAGTGGGTTCGAGCCCCACCGACGGTTGAAAAATTTTCTTGACTTTCTTCGAGCAAAAGTTTGGCATGCCATACACTGTATTGACAAAACAGCTTTAATCTACATTTTATCAGAGTAGAGTGATCATTCAAATACGACACACAGATTATCATAGAGTGCATTTCAGATAAAACCTTCTACAGACCATAACTTTACACAGACTACAATTGCACTTAGAACCTTTTTATTTTCATATGATGCAAAGGCATAATTAATTTCTTTTCTTCCATTTCGTTTTATATACCAACAATGGTATTATTATTATTATTATTATTATTATTATTATTATTATTATTATTATTATTATTATTATTATTATTATTATTGTTGTTGTTGTTGTTGTTAGCGTTATCATCTTTATCATTATAAATATTAATATTATTTTTATTCTTATTATACTTCTTATTATTATGGGGGTTTTGGGGGTTTTTTCATTATTATTATCATTACTTTTATTATTATAAGTTTTTTTTAATATGCTTCATTTTCTTTTTATTACATACCAACACTTGATTATATCATTATTAGCTCTTTTATTATATTGTAGAATGGATAATGCCATTCGTTGCGTTGTTGTTTTGTCTTTGGTTTCTCTATCTGCATGTACCAAGAATAGTATAATCAGATTTTTTAAGGAATTTACAATAACATACCAGTACCTTTTATTTTTACCCCACCAGCCTTTAACAAAATGATAAAAGCATTTATAAGTATGATAGGATTGACTTTGTTGATTACTTGAAAATTATTTTTGCTTGTCTAATAAATGATTGATTCAATCAACTTCACAGTGTACAGTCTATTTGTTTGTGTTTGTCAAATCAATGATTGATTCAATCAACTTCACAGTGTACAGTCTATTTGTTTGTGTTTGTCAAATCAATGATTGATTCAATCAACTTCACAGTGTACAGTCTATTTGTCTGTGTTTGTCAAATCAATGATTGATTCAATCAACTTCACAGTGTACAGTCTATTTGTCTGTGTTTGTCAAATCAATGATTGATTCAATCAACTTCACAGTGTACAGTCTATTTGTTTGTGTTTGTCAAATCAATGATTGATTCAATCAACTTCACAGTGTACAGTCTATTTGTTTGTGTTTGTCAAATCAATGATTGATTCAATCAACTTCACAGTGTACAGTCTATTTGTTTGTGTTTGTCAAATCAATGATTGATTCAATCAACTTCACAGTGTACAGTCTATTTGTTTGTGTTTGTCAAATCAATGATTGATTCAATCAACTTCACAGTGTACAGTCTATTTGTCTGTGTTTGTCAAATCAATGATTGATTCAATCAACTTCACAGTGTACAGTCTATTTGTCTGTGTTTGTCAAATCAATGATTGATTCAATCAACTTCCCCTGAGATCACCTTGGTTTGTATGTAAAGGTCCTTCGAGGCCATTACGGTCAATAGAGCGGAGCTTATCCCGGTTTCTGGCGTGGAGCGGAACAGGTGATAAAAATCACCCCTTGGACAGGACGCTAGTTTGACGCAGGTTTTTGACTCCCAAGCTAGTGCTTGTGCCCATTTATCACCTGGGTAGAGTGGGAGAAATATGCATGTGAAGTGTCTTTCCCAAGGTACACAACGTCAGACCTAGCTTTGCCAGGATTCAAACCCAAAACTTCATGATCCCGTCCAGTAACCTAACCACTCGGCCACCAATGCCATATCTTTGTTTTGTGGATGTGGGAAATCAAAATCAAATCAAATTCACAATGTACAGTCTGTTTGATGGTTTGATAATTGAAGGGGTCACTTTAATAGTGTGCCTATGTCCGTTTTCGTGACAATCCCAAGGAATAAATGGAAATTATGCTTCTTGAACAGTGTAGAAAATGATATGATGAAAATACATCACGTTTACAGAGGTTTGAAATTTGGGGAATTCCCAAAGGCAACAGTACCAAAGAGAGAGAGAGGGAGAGAGAGAGAGATTTTCTCGAGTTTTTTCTGGTAAAATCTACCCCCTGGTGCAGGTAGCTGATCGAGTCCCATCGGAGACTGGCGATGAAAAGGAGGCTCTGTGTGCAGATCACAACACTCTTTGCATGTTAAAGATCCCTTGGCTGTTTACAGGTCAGTCTAGGCAAAATTAAAACTCCGTACCAAAACCCCAGATCACCTTAGTTGTGGATGTGAGTAAAATCAAAATCAAGTCGGCATTGAAATAATATTAGAATTATTAGGCAAAAATCTACAGTAACTGAGTATACACACTTTTGTGCTTCTTTGGTGTATTTTCCACACGCACAGCACAGTGCATATACATGTATACATACAAACTGAATAATTTTCTTTTCATTATTTGTAGAATTGTAGTGTAACATTTTACTGTGTAAAGTTTTATTTTACTTCCTTTTTAAAGTGCCCTGAGCACCGTGAAAGCCTGTACTCTATAAATTGAATTATTATTGTTATCATTATTATTATAATTATTATTATTATTATTATTATTATTATTGTTATCATTGTCATTATTATCATCATTATTATCATTATTATCATTATTATCAATAATTATCATTATCAATATTACTTTTATTATTATTATTATTATTATTATTAGTATTATTATTATTATTATTATTATAGTACATCAAAAGACTACGTAAATTCACGACTTCAATATTTGAGCAACACACACACACACACATATTTCTCTCAGATAATTTTATTTGACATCATAATAATAATAATAATAATAATGGTAAGACATAAGCATGAATATTTCTCTAATCAAATTGATCCACACTCAGTTGAAACAAAGATGCAAAATGCGATTAATTCATCCATGAATTTGATTAGAGAACAATGATAACGTAAGCCACAATAAAGGAGGAAAGATAGAAGAAGAAAAAAACCAATAAAAAAAAATTAATTAAAAAGTGTCATAAATTACATGAAGTAATCAAACAATGAGAATTAATTATTTAAAGATAAGAAAAAGATAAGAAAAAGAAAAAAAGCAGGTGTCACAAACGAAGAAACCAGACATTTGGCTATGATGATTAAATGACAATGAATCGTTTAACAATTAAACAAAAACAGATTGACATTTCACTTGCTTTTAGACATGAAACACAAGAGAAAGAAAACCTTTTTTTTTTGTTTTTAATGAAAAAATGTTAAAAAAACACACACAACAACAAAAAACAGAATGAGAAAAAGAAAAGAAAACAAAGTGAAACTTTAAAACAGCTGTCAGATAAAATTAATGATCAACTCCCACTATTTAGAATAGCATAAGCATTATTAAAAAAAAAAAGTACTGTATACACGTGCAATGGTCATGGCAATAAATGCAGACATGTCATAGAGAGAAAAAACTTCTGGTCAAAATGAATGGTAGGTAATAACAGCACCAAATGCTTCAATCTGGGAAACACACAAAAAGTTTTCATTGCAGATCACGATAACGATGGCTGACAAAACAAAACAAAAAGGTTGATAAAAAAATAAATTCTCAAACTTGGCCTGCTGTCCTGTTTTCCTACCAACAAAATGTCACCTCAGTTTCATTACTCTCAGCATGAAGGAGCTCAGTAAAGTAAGACAACACTTTGTACGTTTCTTTTAAAGGTACCCTGTCCACCAATGCGGTGATCTCAGGGTGAATTAAGAGGAAACGGCAAGATGAAAAAATAAGTGGGGAAAAAAATAAAAAGGACAGAAGTAAGACCTACCAGTAGAGCCCTCCAACCACCCACAAGACAACACTAGACACATCTTAATCTCATATAATTGTCTGCATATTGTGTAGGCCTGACTGTTCACAAATTACATATATTTTACTGTAACACAATACACGGTTCCTGTGTGAGAGAATTTTTGTTGTATTTTTGTAGAATTACATCCACACAATGACGGTCATATCATATTCTGGATATTAAAAACAAAATTTCACAGACGTAACACCAGAAGAGTCCCAGACTACATGATGAAAGTCATTACTTGATTGAGCTTTCTTTAAACAAAGTACGCCCCATCAGTTGAAACTAATCCATGTATAAAATCAAAGAAGAGCACACACACACATACACACACATTATTTCATTGGCTACACAATGCAACCTGCAAATAAACAAACACTTTTTCATTGACATGTTTGATCCATTTTTTCAATATACGATGTTCAAACATAAGAAGTCGCCTAGGAAATACAGCGTTACATCCCAACTGTCACACAGTATAGCAAGCAAACGACATGTACCATCATTGAATGAAAAATAAAACCCAAATTCCTTTGGGATTGTAATTCCCTTAGGGTTCATGCTGATGAAATATTTAAAATGCTTTTTCAGGTAATGAAGATGATGATTGATAGATAGCAAGAGGCATTCAGTGAATGATCATAATGACTATTATTAAAATAATTTTGTTAACCAAATCTCAAACACAACTTCAGAAGATTGAAATTTATCACAAAGTTATCACATTATCCATCGATCTTTAAAAGAGAATTTACATGTAAAAATACATTCGCAATATATAAAAATCAATGAATGAACACGACTTAGTCAAACTACTAAAAGACATTAGCGTTTTTTTACTATGTACCCTTAGTATTATAATAGCTAACTATTTAAGGTAGGCAAACATCAAGATTTGTTTCATTGAAATTAACCGTCCACCATTGCGGTGATCTCAGAATAAATTAAGAGGAAACAGCAAGATGAAAGATAAGTGAAAGAAGGAAAGGAAAGAAGCAGGGTCTTCCCAGTGCCAGCAGCGCCCGCCAACTGCCCACCAAAATATCAAAATTAAGCAAGAATGAGATCTAACATCAAACTGTTGATGAAGCCCTATGTTGTGAGTTTGGTCTTGGTCTCAGGGAAAGACGCTTGTATCATTAGTGCCTTTCTCTGGCTTGTCGTAAGATGCAACACGCAACATTTGTTGTAAGATGAAATGTGCAACGTTTTGATGTAAAGTGAATCGTAAGTATTACAGGTACTTAACTGATGGAATGTTTTTTAGTCCAATTCCAGTGTAGAATATTTTATCAAAAAATGTTAGCTAGCTCTCAGCTAAAATAAAATATTTAGTCACAGTAGTTTCATTAATTTTCAATCCTTTGTTTATCTTTTCACCACAAAACAAAATCAAGATACTACCACCATGATAACGTAAGCTATGTGATGTCAATCATGGTGAAGAATCGATAGCTGTGATTGAGGTTGGATGGATTACTACAATGTCCCATTACATGCAAGTGCCATGTGGAAGGTTAATTGCAGACAAAGATACAGCTTCTACTTCTTCTAGTTAACTCTTTCACTACTTTTAACTGGAAAATTTGGCTTGCTCCACTTTCAAAACAGCTAGGACTTCGAACCGCTTGATAAATATACTCTAATCCAACCCCTTTAATTCAAATGCATATTCAATGATCTTAGACTACTTCCCGGATCAGCGTAAGACTAAGAGCAAGAGCTTTCACAAAATTCAATCTTTTTACAAAGTTTGAGCAAATACATGTATTTTTGTCAGTTTTTTCATTTGTTTACATCTTTTCTTGAAAATGGGGGGTCGTGTCCAAGGGGATAACCAACCAGGGGCCTTAGATCAAGTAGGGAATGAGTTCATGTAGAACTTGAATCTGGATATTTCTCTCTTGAGAGTAGTAAAGGCCAAAATATCATATGGTGTCAGTCATTGCCAATCAAAGTAACTAATCTGATCTAGGTCACACCTTCTTCATGCCACAGTGTAAGCGTTAAAAGTCAGTCATTGCCAATCACAGTAACTAATCCTGATCTAGGTCACACCTTCTTCATGCCACAGTGTAAGCGTTGAAAGTCAGTCATTGCCAATCACAGTAACTAATCCTGATCTAGGTCACACCTTTTTCAGGCCACAGTGTAAGCGTTAAAAAGTCAGTCATTGCCAATCACAGTAACTAATCCTGATCTAGGTCACACCTTTTCATGCCACAGTGTAAGCGTTAAAAGTCAGTCATTGCCAATCACAGTAACTAATCCTGATCTAGGTCACACCTTCTTCATGCCACAGTGTAAGCGTTAAAGTCAGTCATTGCCAATCAAAGTAACTAATCCTGATCTAGGTCACACCTTCTTCAGGCCACAGTGTAAGCGTTAAAAGTCAGTCATTGCCAATCACAGTAACTAATCCTGGATCTAGGTCACACCTTCTTCATGCTACAATGTAAGCGTTAAAAGTCAGTCATTGCCAATCAAAGTAACTAATCCTGATCTAGGTCACACCTTTTTCAGGCCACAGTGTAAGCGTTAAAAGTCAGTCATTGCCAATCACAGTAACTAATCCTGATCTAGGTCACACCTTCTTCATGCCACAGTGTAAGCGTTAAAAGAGCATGATGAAGCATTACTCACTTTTGACTCATAATCATAATAATTATCCATCTGTACGTATAACCCTATCCTTCATCACATCATTGAAAGCATGTGAAAATGGCAAGAGCTCCGACAGACCCTTGGCAGTGAGGTACGAGGTTACACAGCAAGCTTACTGATGGTGAAGCAGTACACAAGGCTGCCGTCCCTTATCCTTAATGGTGTTTTGTTTTTTTTTTACTTTTCATGGAATGATTTATATATAAAATTATACATATATATATATATATATATATATATGTAATATATGAGTCATGACTTCATGCAGCGGTGCTAAAAAAAAAAAAAACCAGCTTGTTGACAAAGTACATCGAGATTTCTTGCAAGATTATTTTTCTCATCTCTCTTCAATACAACAACATAAAAGAGTTTTTTTTAATGTTTTGAAAGAGGATTCTAAATCAAAAACTATTAACGTAAAAACAAAAGAGATAAAAAACAACATTTTACGACTCTCTTATGGCCTACAATTTAAAAAAAAACAAAACTGAGACAAAATAACGTAACGACTCGCACAACAGATATAAGATAAGATAATTTTATTGATCCCATATGATAAAAATTGACCTGGTCACATACAATTTTACTGTCAAAGATAACAAACAAATTTCTATTTAAAAACAATCAAATTATATAGCTAGAGAAGATATACATAAAGGGAAGTGGGTGATGGGATTTGGGAATAGAAAAATTGACTCGGTTGTAGACAGCTAGCTGTGCTGTCTCATTTATATGCAAGAAAGAGAAACAACTTATTGGACTAGAACAGACTGCAAATTTCTGGTTTGTTTGTTTGTTTTTTTTGTTGCATGTTTTTTTTTTTATACAATTTTTACTCATAGAAAGGAAGATTATTATTGAGAATTCATTCATGAGGAAACTGAAAATAAAAATTGTACTTGTATCATAAAATTATCACAACCCGATCAAATTCAGGTAAACATGAACACAAACCCCAACACAGATTGTAACACAAACAGGTACAAGTTATAGTAATGATAGACCATAATAATTATAATAATATTGGCCTTTCTCCCCCGTTAAATTTTTATTCACAAAGGAGCGAGGTTTGAACCACGAGATAAAATGGCAATGCCCCAGTAAAAAAAAACAAGACGTGAACGATCACAAAATTAGATAAAACAAAATGAATGTACACTCATAGTATAAAAAAACAAATAAATAAATACCATAAGGAAATGATTTCATCGGAATAAATAGAAGGAAAAAACTTTCAATAATACAATAAATGGAATGATTTCTGAATAAAAATGATATAAAAAATTATCACCATAATTATTATGTCATATTCTATTGCACTAAATTTTTTAATCGGATGGTGTGTGTGTGGCATGTGTAAAGTAAGATGATATACTGGTAAAAACAGATCATTGAAATGTACTTCAAAACTTTTGATAAATTCTTCAAGTTAAGAAGAGTAAAATCTGTGCATGCTCTGTGAGCAAGTTATGTTATGACATATTCTTGCCTTACTTCATACATGGAAATACGCACACCTACCAGATATACAGGAGCTATGTTTGTATATCACAGTAAAAGAAACCTACCATAACACAGAGGGGGGGGGGGGAGTTCTTTTGCTTTGTTTTTGTATTTTTTTTCGCAAGAGGGCGAGGAGGACGTTTTCTTGTCATTTTCCTGCTCGCATGCCTCAACACTGGCAGTGTCAAAAGGGTAAAAAAAAAATTGTTTCAACAGAAGGATCACTCTGAAAGCAATACATGAAAATTGTGAGATTTATTACACAGAACTTACTCGCCCATACACGTATTATGATCTGGAGATACGTGCAAGTTTTATATATATCATCTCGTAGATGTTGTGTGTGGGCACTGTGACTCGTATGGATCTTAAGAGATGTCATCCAGAGAAGCTCAGTGTCTCATCACACATCATAGCCATCGACTGGGAGTTTTCGAGCTCAGTGTCTCATACACAGACATCATACAGCCATATGACTGGGTAAGTTTTCAGATCCATATTATTACAGTCATACGACTGGGTAAGTTTTTCAGATCCATATTATTACAGTCATACGACTGGGTAAGTTTTTCAGATCCATATTATAACAGTCATACGACTGGGTAAGTTTTTCAGATCCATATTATTACAGTCATACGACTGGTAAGTTTTTCAGATCCATATTATTATCTCTTTGAGAATTCGTTAAAAATAATTTTTGGTCCGTACTTTACAACTAATCCAAGGATGCAAATCGCACCCACAGTTCAAGCGATTTCACTTAAAATATACAATAATCAACATAAAGAAGTGGCAACTTCTTCAAACACTCGATAAATGATGATTTCACAAGGAAAACATAACAAATGAAAGAGTTGAGTTTCAGTTTTTCATTATTAAATGAACCACAAGAAACTTTAATCATTGGGAGGAGAGGGGGGGATTTACCTCTAACCTTGATCTTCCAAAAAGGTCTAGATTTTAATCTAAAATAACACTTTCTCTATACAGTGAATGAGTTAATATTGAGCGCCACCAGAAACTTGCTTTAAAACAAGTTTAAATTAAGCCAAGCCATGAAATTAGAGAGCTGTATGTTAATAAATTATATGAAACAGATAAATCTGCAAATGAGCAAATGTAGCGGGTGGGTTGGAAAGACAAAATTGAAAAGTACCACACAACAACAACAAAAGAGGAGAAATCTGAGCAAATAAACGAGAATAAAAAGAAGGAAACATCATAGGATTCATTGATATCTACCCTATCCATCATTTATGGTGATCTCAGGATACATCATGGTTGAAAGTCTTTAAATATGTAAGTCCACAAAATGAAAGTTTTCAATAGAGACTCCAAAAAAAAAGTATTTTAAAATTTCAATGTAAACGTTAGGAATTACGACGATTTTAGATCATAAGAAGACGCACATATTTCTTCGCAAAACTTTAAGATAATTATAGGCAGGGTTTGGCAATTACTTAACAGAGCTTTCAGGCAAATCAAAAATTGTGGTTGACTTACCAGCTGAGAGACCCACCAATGAGATTTATATAATAAAAAGAAACCAATCACTACATAAACCAATATTATTTTAAAATTTGAGGGGGAGGGGGAATCACTGCTCTTCCTTCATAATTTCATTGGCTTAAACAACTGCTCTAAAAGTGTCATTTATTTCCTTTGCTGAAGAACTCGTAATAGTTGGAACAATTTTTTACTTCAAATGTACATCAACACAAGAAAAATAATCATATCCAGCTAACTTGGGACTTTGACCTGAAAGAGAGAGAGAGTTCCCCCACCTCCGTCAGATCAGACATAAAACATCATCAAAAAGGAATGCCAAACGTTTAAATACAGAAACGCAGTGGTTGAGAGCCAATGGAACATGAATATAGGTTATGGTGAAATTCAATGCAAAAACAATGGATAATAATTGCAAGAGGAAAGGACATTACAATGATATACAAATCTCACAAAAAGAACTCCCTCCCATTGAAATTTCATTAAACGTTTGTCAATCCAACCTGATTAAACCATCTCAAAGGAGGTAGGTGTCTACAAGGTAGTAATTTGTCCCAGAAAACAAAAAAAATGCAACGGCTCCAACAATAGCAGCTTTAGTTTCTTACCCTTTCATACGTCAAGGAGATCTCTTCCTCCTTTTTTTTTTTTTTCCTTTTTTTTCCAATGCATATGCAGTTTTAGTTTCTTACCCTTTCATACGTCAAGGAGATCTTTTCTTTTTTTCTTCTTTTTTTCAGATGCATCAGTAAAGAAAGATGAACCCCTCAACATATCTTTTAAAAAACAAGTCTTAGGACCTCTTTGTAACAATAGCACAATATAAAGCTTTAAGAGCACAACAATCCAGTCAAAGCTAATTTCCACCAATTGAGCTTGTCTGTAGTTCTCTCCCCCCCCCCCACCCAATCAAATCAGATTCAATTCATTGAGATTTACCCAGTACACCATTAGCGGTGACCTCAGGGTGAATGGAAAAAGAGGAAACATAAGTGAAGGAATGAAAGAAAAGAAGTAGGACCTAACAGCATCGCTCTGCCACCCTCCACAAATCACCCACTTCTTCGCTCCATTCCTTCATGCCATGCCCCCCCCCCCCCCCCCCCGGCACATAAACATCAGCTCAATCTTTTTCTTATGAGTTTTCGATGCCCTTCGTTCTTGGGAGTTGATTTTAAACAAATTTTCACACGTCTGCAATATACCACACAATTTAGGCATCAGTCATGTCATAAAATCTTTCGGCCAATGGCGTCCGGATTGGAGAGGGGGTCAAGGTCAGCAAACAGATTGAACCACGCAGAAAGATCTGAGCTGGGGCCAGGCTGAAAGAAACAACGGACACACATACACAGAATGTTATTGATGCATTGTGTATACAACCACAAATATATCACAATTTGCAGCCTTTGATTTTCAAGTTTGATGTGGAATCTAAAAGAAAATTATTATTTTGATTTACCTATATCCACAACTAAGGTGATCTCGGATTTTTTAAAAATTTTGCCCAGACTGCCCTGTAATCAGCCGAGGGGATCTTTAACGTGCGCAGATTGTTGTGATCTACACACGGGACCTCCTTTTTATCCTCCGTCTCCAATGGGACTAGGTGTCGATCCATCGACCTGGACAAGGGGGGGGATAGAATTTGCTACAAAAAAAAAAACTTGTAATGCATAATGTGGTAGTTTGTCATTGCATTCAACGCGCCTTTACCTTCGCCACGTCTGAATTGGCCCAGCTACCCCAATTCCCTGCCGGGCGACAGAACCAAGCAAAATTTGCCTGGACTGGGAATCAAACTCAGGCCTCCTGGGTGGTAGCCAGATGCTCTACCGACTGGGCTACCGACACCTCCTCTCCTCATGTACATCTTAATAAAAACCCATTTAATAAAGACGGCTACACAAGACACCAAAGATATGAGCATGTGGATCAGAATGACCACTCACCTTAGCTAAGGATGCAGGGTTTGATTTAGCACCTTTGGCCAATTCCGCCTGACTACTGGCAGCAGTTGCCTGCCCCTGAATCGGTCCGGCTGTTGCAGGGAATGAGTTGGATGAGAATGGAAGACCTGGAAAAGAAAGCGAAACTTGTCTCTTAACATGTAAATATACCAAGTTACCCTAGCATTGCATTTCAATAAAAATGGACCCTGAATTAAAGAGAAAAGAGAAAAAAAAAGACAAATAAGACCAAGTTCAAGGCTAAGCTGGATATAATTAGAAATTGGGAGTGGGGGGGGGGGGGGGGATTAGTAGTGGAAGGTATGGACAGGGTTCCTTATCTCATGCGCTAAAGCTAAAGGATCAGGGTTCACCTTTAAGCAACTATAATCCTACTCTATATTCTTCCTTAAAGTGTTCTGACGTCCATACTGTGCTATTGTATCAATCATGCATCCTACCTGTATGTATAATATATAATTCTGAGTTCGCCAAAGGCTCTGTTGATAGCCACAAAGAGTAGTAACCATATTTTGCAAGTAGGCTTTTAAACATCCCCAGATCGCTGTTGTTTGAGGAAAAGTTCTGCCACAGTGACGCTGAATTAATTTAAACTTCATTGTTTCCCCGTCTTTGTGGATATCATTTTCATACAGCTAGCAGTCCGTCGTTTTGAACTGGTTTTATGAAATAAAAACTTGAAATAGTACCGTTCACGCCCACCTGGCTAACCTCAGTATCAAATACTGACCTCATCTAATAATCGCACTGGGTATCACCCGGGGTGTAATATATAAATTCTGAGTTGGTGGATTCTTTGTTAGCCAAAGGCTTTGTTGCCATGCCACTAAGAGTAACCATACTTCGCATGTAGGTTAGAAATGATCACAAGATCATTTTCATTTTGAGGAATTTTTTCCACCAGAAACAACATTTAATTAGTGAAAATTTCATTGTTTCCCGGTGGTCGTTGAGTAGAATTTGTACTCACCTAAGCTGCCATTTTGAACAGGTTTTATGATTAAAAAGTTCAAAGAGTACCATTAACGCATACCTGCATAGCCTCAGTATCGAATACTGACCCGATCTAACAGTTATACTTGGTATCACCCAGGGTGTAACATGCTTGTTATCATATAATCTTGTTGTGCATACTGTTGAATTGAACTGTAACACGCCATTAAGCATGTTCTACGGACACTGGGTGCATTATCAAATTAATCACATTATTAAAAATGATTTATTTATTTATTTATCAGTTCCCATTCTACCTTTCGGTGTATGGGTTTAGATGCCTGAAATGATTTTTCTCCAGGCTGCCCGGTCCTGGCATTTTTCTCTTTCCTTCCGTGAAACTTAAATTTCTTTGCTTTAGTTTTCTTTTATATCTTCTTCCCACTTTCTCCAAGGTCTACCTTTAGGTCTTTTACCGTGGGTTGTAGCATTGTATACTGATTTAGCAATTCTATTGTTTGTTTTTATGCCATCTGCTTTGATTTGATCTGTTATTGTTGTGTTTCTGATTTTGTCTCTTAGTTTTCCATACTACTCCTTCTTAGACATTTCATTTCAGCTGCTTGAAGTCTACTGTATTCCCTACAGTCTAAGGTCCAGGTTTCACTGCCATAGAGGAGAGCAAGACAATTAACTGTGTTGTATACTGTCATTTTGGTTAAATGATTTATCAAATCATACCAGACAACTGTGTGTCCAGCAGACTGGACGGCAGAAATCCTGATTGCTCTTTGGACGCGTCCGCTTCTGTCGGCATCGAGTCTGAGACGAGAGTGTCTGTTGACATAGCTCCGCCCGAAAACAGCGGTCCACTCCAGAACTCGTCTTCCCCCGGTGGAAGGTGCGTTGAGAATCTCGTTGAGAAGCGTCATGTCGTCCTTGTTGGCATCGTCGTCTACTGGCTCCAGGTTGTCCGTCAGAAGGTCTTTGGCTTTGTCTGTGGAGAGGAACATACAACGACATCATTACACAGGGAATATATCTACAATAACATTGGAGGTAAAGGAAGGGGGAGGGGGTGTGGTGTGTGCGTGTGTGTGTGTGTGTGTGGGCCGTGGGGGTGATTTTCTTTATGCACTCTAAAACAATCCAAACATGGGATTTTGATCCCCGGTGATCCACGGATATGCCTGATGGTGCATGGATACATCCCCATTTGTTCCGATGTTAATGACTTTCCTAAGATTAAGACTGCTTTTTACAGTTTTTATCATTTATTTAATGCCTTCTGTGAAAATTTGACCGTTTTCATCAATAAGAATGTGATTGTCGAAGTGTTTTTGTAGTCAATCAGACGTGGAAAAAAATGTATTTCCCTGTGAGCGCGATTACGATTTTTATCTTGTCGACCTATCTTGGATGTCTATGGGAGAACACGTTATGCTCATCTCAACAGTTCACAGCTGTATTGAAAAAGAGTCATTTCAGTCTTAAATTCTTTACAGCGTTTTCTTTTGTTGAAAAGGTTGATGTCGAATTTATTGAAAAATACAAATTTCAAATTCGTAAAACACGACTCTAACCGTGCAAATTTTGCACAACTGCCCATAATATTCCAGAAAAACATTGACAAAAGTAAATAACAAACAAAGTTCACCAATCACTGACCTTTCTGGCGAAGCGCAACAGTAGAGATTTGCAAACTTTGAATGGCATCTCCAGATTTTCACCACAACACCTTCGAGTCTCTGCAGCTAACTTAGGTTTCTTTACCAAAAAATCAAAGCTAACCCTCATACTTATATATGCAGTTGTCAAATTAAATACAGACCTACGGACTCAGAGCCATAAAGCCTACTAAATACTTTTCTTTATATACGTACTGGTTGGCAGCTATGCAAATATTAAAACTAGCTGAAGAACAAAAATTTCGAACTGAAAAAATCAAATTGAAACTTACTATCAGACTTCTGCACTTCTCGGTTCTTTGCCACCGTTTCCATAATTTTGCCCGTGAAGTCCATGTCGTCGTCTTCATCGTCTTTCAAGAGGAGGTCATCGCCACCAGCGGAAGTAAAATTACTAAACTCGTCGTCTTTTCCTGTTGAGAATCAGAAAGTAGAACACAACCTTCATAATAAATAGGTAGGCACCCCCCTATATCCTATCCCATTTGCATATTGACAAATAGATTTTACCACCCCATTCCTGAGAAAAACAAACTCCGAAGACCAAAAGCCATAGCTTAGCACATGAAAAAAACGTTCATAATGTTGTACTCTTAGGTTGGAAGGGTACTTCACTCATCTTTCCTCACTTGACTCAGGTGCGTATGAATACCTAGCTATAGGTAGAGAAACATTTTGTCGGAGCGTTAGCATAAAGTGCTGTACTGTATGATGTTCCCAGAGAGTTGAGAAGGACTTTAAATAAAACGGTCTGCTGGGAATTACGAATGTACAGTCAGCAATCCTGCACCTGTACGGGGGTTAGTATTGACTACAAATCCATCCTTATCTTTACACCAGAGGACTGTGTAGTCCAAAGGCAAGGTGTCGGACTCTCAACCACACAGGTAGTGGGTTGAACCCCGTCACCGGTTAAAAATGTTCTCAAGTCTTTTCAAGCAAAACTAACCCCCCCCCCCCCAATAGGTGGATCGATACTTAGTCCCATCGGAGACGGACGATAACACAGGAGGTCCTGTGTACAGATCACACAACACTCTGTGCACGTTAAAGATCCCGTGGCTGTTTGCAGGGCAGTCGGGCAAAATTAAAAATCCAACCAACCAAAACCCTGAGCCCCACCTTAGTCGTGGATGTGGGTGTATATCGAATCGAATCTTTTGTGTTACAGAGACAGGAATTAATCTCAGGTTTTCTAAGTGGGCATCAAAGTATTGAAAAACGTAAAGATGCCTTTCACCCTTTCCTCTCAGTAAACCTCGGTGTGAAATAAATTGACTCCCTAACGAGTTCCGAGTCCCTAAAATGAAGGCACATCACATCACATCACATCAATATACAAAGATTCAAGCTTTGCTTGATTACGTTTAATTGAAAATTACCCTTTCCACCAAAGTGAGGATATCAGGGTTAAAAATTAAGATGAATCAGCAAGATGGACGAAAGAGAAGTGACAGCGAAAGAGTGGCGAAAGGAGAGAAGTAGAGCCTACCAGCAGCGGCGCCCGCCAGCCGAGCACTGCTCAAGGTTCAAACTAAAATGTTATTTTGCACGGATGGCGATTACCATAGTCCATGTGATTCCCCTTGCCTTAACTATGACTTTTTTGTTCTTTCTGTCTGTCTCTCTCTCTCTCTTGCTTTTCTTTTTTCGTCTTTAATTGTTACACACACACACACACACACAAAATTGTTGACGCTCTTGTTCATTACCGTCAAATTTCAGATCTGTAAGGAGCTTGTCATCATATGCTTGAGATTCTTGTTGGGCCCTGCTGTTGAATAAGAAATTCGTAGAAACAAACAATTGATGTTTAAATACAGTCTTAAATAGCATCCTCAAGCTTGTGTCTATCTCTATCTAATACAAAATGTTCTCCCGTCCACTCCCAATCTCTGCACATGTCAGGACTTCCAATTTTAACTTAGATGATAGGGAACCGTTATCTCCAAACCAAATTACTCTTTTTGTGTCCTTGTGTAATTAAAAGCAAATAAAGATAATGCATATAACAAACAATTTTTTTTAATTCTTTTGAGAGAACATCAACTTCTTTGTTATCATATTTAATGCCGAAACAAGTATTTTTAACAATTATTTTCACAGGGTTCCCACTCGGCATCAATATAAAAATTCAGACCTCTCAGAAACAATTCAAAACCATAAGGTTTGGATCGAAATTACACGCAAATGAATATCAAGAGAGCAAAGAGAATTATTTTTATTGCCTGCTGAAAGTGAACATTTAAACATAATGCAGAAATTTTACGTCTCCCCTTAATGTCTATAGCTATTGTCAATAATTTCCTCCTTTCCTATGTCACAAACATTCCTTGATTTCTCCAAAACCAAATAGAAATAAACTGCTAATAGCACTACGTAAATTTACAGCTATGAAATATATAAGCTTCTTTCTTTTCGCAAATGACATTGATATTGGGGCAGATGGTCTTAACTTCAGATCAATATTTTTACTCACTCAATTTGCAAATTGCTCTAGCTTGATTCACTACTTTCAACGACTGAAACCAATAGCTAAATGAAATCTCACATACCACATAAGGCGAGTGTGGTCGATTCCAAAGGCGTTCGATAAACATGAAGATCTAAATTAACCTATGCATGATAATCTAGATCAGGCAATAGTGAAAGGGACAACCCATGGAATCATATCTAATATTTTTTTTTAATTGCAATAAAATTAATTAGCAAACTAAACCTGAAAGCACACAAATAAAAATTAAGAGATGGTTTGTTATAATCTAAGAAATGAAAGTACACAGTCCAAAACTCAAGGAAAACCATCCTGAATAAAAAATAAGATATAATGGAACGCACTAGGTCCTGAAACTTGAAATTGAAAGAGAAGAGAGAGTGAAAAGACTATGTTTAAGTTCGAAAGAAATCATCTAGGTTAAGTAAACTCCGACATCGGAATGTTAGATTTGAAATGATCATGAAAAAGAGAGAAAAAGACGGAAATTACAAGTTGTCATTTGCAAGACCTAACTGAACCTGTAAAAATAACATCAGACAGTAAACTGCTAGACACATGAGATCACCATGTCATTAAACATCAGAGAATGTCCAAAGTGTTTGTCATAGTAGAGAACGTCAATTTTTAAAAGATTTTACGAGAAAATCTAAAAGCAATTTTTGTTTCTCAAGACAGCTTTCACAAGAAAATTATTGTGAGAATATGATAATTGCAATCAAATCCTGTCCATCACAGGCCTTGGGTAAGAGTAAGATAGGGAAAAGAATTGATGTGACGTGGAACGGAAAATAAGCAAATAGTGAAGACGACTGAAAGGCATCTCCTTTGACATTCTCCTTGCCCTATGTAAAGGAACAAGAAGGGAAACCCAAAAGAATATAACGATGACAAGACGATTAGTGGACTTGACAGCCGGTAATAGCCCAGCCTTCAATGTGTGTCGAATGACCAATTAAATGACAGAATAGGTGTAAGCAAAATGCAGCATTTCAAAAACGTGTTATCAGCTGGGCAAAAACAGAACTTTTAGCCACAAAAAGCACTCCCATACTCCCACCAAAGCATTCGATAAACCACCCAACAAATTGTACACATATCCACACACGCGTGAAAGTAATTGTCATTAGAAATTTCAACGTTTTTATCTGCCCCCTCTGTAGTAGAGCTCTATTACCTAAATCACATACCGACTAATGTGTTAAATCAATTATTATAATAAATAGACATAGATTCATTCACCAAAAAATTTGCCCAACATTAACAGTATCATCAAAGTTGACAATAGCTATAAAATATTTATATAGCTTTCAATCAATAGTGTTGATTTATTTAAAGCAATTCCAAATTTGTCTCTCTCCATGAGACCATTTAAATGAAGCCTTAATACACAACACTACCGATTTACATTTACTTAAGATTACAAAATTAAATATACAACACAATGTGCTTCCAATATTCGATAATAATGTTCTTCAGCAGCTGACTAAAACAAAACCCAACTGAATACGATAGATAAAAGCAATGAAATGGATAATTTTTAAAAAAAGAAAGAAATAAAGAAAAGAAAGGAATGAAAGAGCATGGCATGCGAAAAGAACGGAAAAAATAAATTTGAATATAGAATGAAATCTTGTCAAACCAAGGAAGTGCTCACATTATTAAACAGTGATAAAACAAACAAATGTTAAAAGATAATAAGAAAAACAAACAAATGTTAAAAGATAATAAGAAAAGAATATGAAAAGATAAAATAGGAGGAGGGACTCGAAGAGGGGTAGGGTAAGGAGGAGAGGAGAGGGGGAGGGGGGTTTAAGGAGAAATACAACTGTTGTCCTGTATGTATCTACTTTTGATGGTCACCCCCCAAAACGTGCACACCAGTTAAATGGCACTACATATACTTTCTAAAATTATTGAAATAACTGACATGACATAGTGTCTACACCCACAGTAATTTAAGGCGTACTTCAAGGTGTATTTAAATGATGTATCGTAAAAAATGTCAAACAAGGTCAATACGTTATTTCATTTCATAAGGCTAATTTAATTCAAATCCTAAATACTAGTACAAATAACTTTTAAGGGAATTAAATCCTTATACTAGATTGTACCCTGAAGTTATCATAATTCAATCTGTGACGCACTCTATCCATAGACCTCTGAATGTGGAAGAGAGGTTCAAATTGCTTATGTTCCAGCTGAATATCAGGGTCATATAAAACGCTGTATCTTTTCTAATTCTTAGAGATTAAAACACATCGAAGTGTTGCCAAAGCAGCAGAGAAAATTGCGTAATTATTTTTATTGCTCTTGCATTGAGATAAGCGATGAAATCTGAAACGAAAGCTCATCCTTGTGACGTTTGACAAAATACAGAAACATGTTTCAAAAGAAAATTCAAAATTGTCGGGGGAATTCATGTTTGGGCTACAAAATCTGGGGATATATAATCACTATATTTCCTTCAACAAATACACATTAATCCCGGCACTAACACATTATACATATGCACACACAAAACAGCGATGGCATAACACAATACTTTTAAAACAAAGAAACCACAATTGATGAGAGAGAGAGAGAGAGAGAGAGAGAGAGAGAGAGAGAGAGAGAGAGAGAGAGAGAGAGAGAGAGAGAGAGAGAGAGAGAGAGAGAGAGAGAGAGCAAGAGGAGGGAGGGATAGAGATAGAGAGAGAGAGACTCAAACAGATAGACAGAGACAGAAAAATGGATGGACAGACAGACAGACAGACAGCAGAGACGTGAGAAAAAAGAGGAGGAAGAGAATGAAAACGAGTAGCACAAACAAATGGGATTAATTGTTGTGCACAAAGGGGAAAAATTGGAGGGAAAGAAAAATGTGTGTGGGTATTTATGAATGAAGTTGTGTATATATATGCAATATGTAAAAGGGGCTAAAATTGTGTGCTTGTGTGTGTGTGTGTACGTATTTATGTATGTGTATATGCAATTTGTAAAAGGGACTAAAATTATGTGTGTGTGTGTGTGTGTGTATTTATGTACGTGTATATTGTGCAATATGTAAAAGGGACTAAATTTATGTGTGTGTGTATTTATGTATGTATGTAAGTGTGTGTGTGTATGTATGTATGTATGTATGTAAGTATGTATGTATGTATGTATGTATGTATGTATGTATGTATGTATGTATGTATGTATGTATGTATGTATGTATGTATGTATTTATATGCATACATGCCTTTAGCCTTGCAGATGATATATCCTGTAAATATACTTTACAATCTACAAGACTTCAGATTTTCTCCTAGTTGTCCCTCAAATAAGTTCCTTGTCGGACATTTATATATTTCTTTACACCCTTTTCTCTCTAAGACAGTGCTAGACTTCATGATTTCTACAAGTCTTTATACATAGTGTTCAGCCTTTAAATTATGTAATGCAAAAGGTATTCACAAAGTTCCAAATTGTTCCTTTCTTCTTATTGATAGTGCTCTTCTCTCTGTACGAAAATCTCCTCAGAATGGTCTTGTGTCTTGCCAATACGACTTATTATGAAATCCTTCTCATTCTTTTTTTTTATTGGTTCTAGAATAGTTTATTTTTTCCCTTTCCTTCAACATCAATTCATGTCCTAATATAAGATAGCATGTAGTGCTGCATAATAATATTTATCCTATTAAACACTTATTAGCCCTTCAGTCTTCTTCCTTTTCATAGTTTTCAAAGACAGATTCTAACTTGAATAAATTAATGGAACACCAGTGATTTCATTTTCAGTAAATCAAGAATCAAACTTTTCCTACAATCCAAGATGGCCGCCGTTTCAATGACAACCGGAAGCAGCAGGAAAACTCAGTACATCATGCCCATTACACCTACACATAAGTTAAATTGATAGGAACCAACGGGAAACCCCCCCCCCCCCCCACCCACAACACAAACAAAAAAAGAAACATAGGAAAAGCCCCAAAGCCAAAATAAAATTGACCCCTTGAGACCCTTCAAGCCTTAAAAAAAACAAAACAACAACACAATAACTCGTAACAAAAAGTTTTCCATTCTGCTGAGAGGCATTCAAGGTAAGTTAAAGAAACAAAAAGAGAGGAGGAGAAATACTATTAAAGGGATTAGTGAGCAACTAAGGCCAAGCAAAAAGAAAATATATTTTCCAAAACATTGTTGAGGCTTCACCTATAAAAAATCCTCCTGGACAGTGGGGTCAGAGGACACAGAACTAGACTTTAGAAGACCTTCATTCTGATCCTCGTCAAACTGATCATAGCTGTAAATGGTGGACGTGGAGGCTGTATCGCGATTCCCGTTCATCCCTGCGGACATGGCCGCAATAGCGGCAAGAGCAGTCTTTTCGGCCTTCGCCAGTGACCTCTTCGCCCCCATGGATAAGAGGTCGTCCACATCTCCAGAGTCTCTGTCTCCTCTCGATTCCGGCGAGTTTACACTCGCTGCTTTCTTCCAGTAGTCCACTGACTGTTTGCTGAGCCAGGGTCCATCTGACCGCGTGTTAGCGGACCAGGACCTTGGATCATGTGCGGTCTGGTCGCCAGGGCTACGCCTCTCGTCGTCGTTTCTGATTATCCTGTCAATGGACGGAGCGTCCCTAGTCCTACTTTTTGATTGTACACCATGCCTTCTCCCATCCACATCGTTTTCGTCCAAAGAACAGCTGTGGGTTGGTTTTAGGACGTTGAGTTTTTGGGGATTTTTTTTTTTAGTTTGAATTTCAGTGAAGGGAGTGGAAAAGTGAAAAAAAAATCATTCAAATCAATATATTACCAGGTCAGGAGAATATTCATTACAAAAAAAACGTTCCATGCAAACAAGAAAGAGCACAAAGTTCACAATTGGTAAAGAGTCCTGTGCTGTGCTAATCTATCTCAACGTTTTTAAGGGAGTGACAGAACACTTAAAGAAAATGGCCCTCAGCTCCTTTATTGATATACCTCTCAGGGCGGTGTGCCTAGAATTTACGAGAGAATAAAGAAGACAACAAAACAGAAGAAAAAAGAGAGGAAAGAAAGTGTTGACAAATTTTTCAATTATATTCCGATTATTTTCCTCCCTAAAACGTTCTCACAAGACGAATATTAACTGAATTCCAGTTCTTATCCGTCACAGTACAATACTAATTGGAGCAGGGAACAGTAACAAAAGGGAAACAAATAACATAAGGTATCTCTGGGATTTCAAACTATTTACAGACACACAAAGAAATGTAAAAGACACACAACAAATAAGACTGCAATTGAAAATCATTCAAACAAAATTATGTGTGTGTGTGTGTGTGTGTGTGCACACCTCCTGGCACATCTTTCCTCTCTGAAAATATGCTTTGTGACTTTTCACAATTTTAATTGTCACATGTCTAATAATAATAATCTATGACGTGTCATGATTTTAGTATTGACTGCTGTGAATAATCCTTGGGATTCTTTTTCCTCCCAACCGTTCTGAGAAAATTTCTCATGGGCTGGAAAACGATTAATTAACACTGAAAACATATATGAACCTTGTCGCAAAGTAATTGACGCTTTCCTAAACAACAAATTATGCTTGCTACAAATAAAATTTTAAAAAGCCTTCAAACATGGAATAGAAGAAATTCCATTTCTTACGGAGCATAAAATAAGGCCACAAATTTAGTGAATAAGCTAGTGATAGGAAAGCTGCTTTAGCATAAAAAGAAAGTTTTATGTGAGTAAAATGTAAAACATAACAAAATATCTTTACAAAAATAACATAAACGTAAATTTAAAAATTTAATTCTGCGTATTCTGTTGTTTATTATACTGCTTCTTTAATCCAATTGGAAACGATGATATTGATGATGGTGACAAAAGTGAATGATTACATTTAGTTAGTTACTCTTAAGAAGAGCTGCTTTCTTTTCTTGAAAAAGCACTGAATTTTTTGTTACGTCTCCTGGTTAAACCAAAATCAGATTTAATTTTGAGACTTAACATGGGAAACAACAACAACAGAATGGTTCTCCAGATGAAAATAGCGTGCCAATGTGTCTATTATAATGCACTCAAAAGATGACGTTTACGTATATCAATACAGTAAGGGCAATGTTTCCAGTGCAAAAATGGATGTGACAAACTCTCTTGGGAACATATATAGAAAACAAGAACAGAAAGAAAACGATTAAAGCAAAATGGTGCAAGCGTTGACAGTGCCAAAGGTTTGCTGTCAACCATCAAGTAACAGGTGAGCACTGAAATTCTGGCGATTTTTTGTGGTTATTTTGGTTTGGTTTGTGGGGTGTGTGTGGGGTGGGGAGGGGGGAAGGTTTACATTTTCATCAGGATCACATTCAGGCAGTTAGGCATAATTTTTTTCTTAAAACAACGATGATACGTTGAAATAAGGATGGTTGGTGGGGGTTTTTCAATTAAAGAATGCATGTGAATCCTTAAAGTGTCATGTTGAAGATTATTTGTTGAAGACATGCTCTGGACATCACTCTTTTTTAACTACTTAATTACAAGTGTGTTCATAGTTCGTATTACACTGTATTCCTTTGCAAAGGACTGGTCAAATTGCACCAGTTCTGTTTTCAATTAACCGATTCAGAACATGACTGCACCCGATATCGAATCAAATTCCGTTGTTGCCATACATAAATGCAGCGTCTTCAAAAAACAAAAGTGTGAAATGCTTCTTTCTCAAAATAAGTCTGGAAATGTGAATTGATATTTGAGAAAAAAAAGATATTTTTAAAAAAGCACAAAGAATCAAACACAACACAGAACATACATATGTACCTAAGAATGGTAAACGAGAAAGACGACAACAACAACATCATCATGAGATACTCACACATCATCTGCATCTCCTGTGTCTTTCTCTGCAGTCTCACGATTAGTCTCAAGGGCCAGTTTGCGGCTTGTCTCCGTAAGTTCCTTTAAAGAATTGGAATGTAAGAATTTCGCAGATAGCACTTATATTGCTTTTTTTTAAATCAACGATTCAATTATTCTGTACGCTCTCACTCCAAGAAGAATGGGAAACGTTTGAGGAAGAAATTTTATGAACAAGATGACTACAAATAATATACAAGGGCTTGTGTTTATAAAATGCCTACACATATATATACATACATACATGTAAACATTTGCTCTGCTTTTCCCTTTGGCACAACTGTAAAAGAAAATTCCTAAAAACAAGACAAAAATGCTTTACATACTAATAAGCATCAACCTGAACAACATTTTTTACTCTGATAAAATTTCTGATATAATTGTCAACGTTCTTGTTTTAGAGATGTGCACGCACAAAAGCCCTCATCAATGATGCATTCTGATCAATTATTTACCACTTATTCCAATTACGATATTTTCCATCATATCGATTCATAAGGATGAGGGAATAAAAGAAACAGAGAATCCCAGTACCTTCATCGTAAATTGACAACTCCATCAATAAAGACAGAACAAGCATGTGACGTTTCGGGTATAACCCTTTGTCAGACAACAAACAAGAAATGTCTAGAATCTACATCTAAATACTAGTTAAGGTATGACATAGTGTGGTGTCAGAAGAAAATCAGAAAGGAGGAAGAAAGAAAGAAAAAGGTGGTGATATATGAATGTATGAATGAGTAGAAGGGAAAGTGAAAAATACAGAAAACCGAGAGTGGAAGGTTAAGATCTAGAAAAGAAATAAAAAGTAGAGGGAGAGAGAAAAAGGGGAATGAAGAAGAGAGAGAGAGAGAGAGAGAGAGAGAGAGAGAGAGAGAGAGAGAGAGAGAGAGAGAGAGAGAGAGAGAGAGAGAGAGAGAGAGAGAGAGAGAGAGAGAGAGAGAGAGAGAGAGAGAGAGAGAGAGAGAGAGAGAGAGAGAGAGAGAGAGAGAGAGAGAGAGAGAGAGAGAGAGAGAGATGTACGTATGGAAAACAAGAAGGGAAGAAGAGAACAAGACTAGGACTAGAGAGAAGAAATGATACAGAAGGAATGAAAGGAAGTACCGACAAGGCAAGAATTTACAAGAAAGATTATAAACGTATACAAATGAATTCATCATCGTATACAAATAATGACTTCATCGTCACATCATATGTTTGTTCTGTCTTTATTGGTAGAGTTGTTGTTCATTTTTGTGTTTCCAACTTTTGATTCCACTCCACTGGTAGTATTTACCTTCAGCATATTGAACTCGTAGTACTGATAACCCTTGAAGCTCTCTGCCACAGCTGTCATGGTGCGCGACGTCTTCTCCCAGTAGTGTAGCAACATCGTCTGGTAGTTTGCCAGCACGTGAGAGAACATGTTACAACGGCTAGCTGCCAACAAATCTACCTTTTGCATGACGTCTAATTTCAGCTTGTCAAAACGTGCCTTTGTCTTTCGCACTTGAGCTTGAACCTGGTGAGAGTGAAAGGGTTGGATGGGAAAGGGGGTGAAGGGAGAAAAGATTAAACCATTTTTGCTGCTGTTGGGTAATAATCTTCTATTTCATCTGTAACAGTGTGTGCATAATTACAGATTTTGTCTTACACGACATGAGGGAGGAATAAGAAATTGCTAAATTTGTTAACCTACACTCTCATGAAGGTGTCAAACACACCCATTTTGACTACAATCTTTTTTAATGTTCAACTAATTTTAAAACACTACATACCTTTCTAAACTTCTCCAATTGCTTGTACATATCAGGGTCTAATTCTTCGGACACATTTTTCATCCACAGAAGGGCTCCTCGATATTCAGTGCGAGCACTTTCCATGCGGTTTACTGTGACAAGTGTGTCAGATACAGCCCTGTAGCGGAATGTCTCTACTTCTTGGTATAATCGACGAAGAGGATTGTGGAGAGCTAGTCTGGAATGACAAAGTAGAGAATATTAAATAAAATTTACACATAATTGTTTATATCTATCGAGGATTTGTTTGTGTTATCGGAATTCACCCGTCCACCGTTTGCGATGATTTCAGGGTGAATTAAGAGGAAACATCAAGATGAAAGGATAAAAAAGAGTAAAAGGCAAGGAGGAGCACCCGCCAACCTTAATTTTAGCATCAAACACTAGGAAAGCTTTCAATTGATTGGCCGTTAAGATTCATTTACAAGTTTCTGAATGAAACAAAACGGTCAATTTCAAAAACAAACAAAAATTTCAAAAGAAAGGATGACCTTCAAACAAAATCAGTGCCAAGATGTCCAAACAGCTGCTGAGTTTATTGGCGCCGCTAGCTACGTTTACCACAATCACATGTTACACAAATTCCACAATTTACCTTTCCTGTGCTGAGCTGCTTTCCGCCTTCCCCACAGCCGCCATCATTTTGCCAGCTCTTGTTTTATCTTTGTTCCCATGTGATTTCAACATGCGGCCCATCGTGTTTTCCTCTTGAGACACAACTGAAATGTACAAAACGATGACAACAATGAGCACTTGTTATGGCGAAAAATAGAACATAAAGTAGATGGCAATGTGCCTTAAAAGAAGTTTTAAAATTTGATTTTTGTACATATTCCCATCATCTTTCGGTAGTCCAGAGACAAAGGTTCTGCCTCTCAAGCAAAAGGTCATGGGTTCAGGCCCTGGCAAGTCGACAAAATTTCTCTATTTTTTTTCAAGTCAAACCACAATCGATACAATATTACATTAAAATAGAAGGTTCACAACAATCCCAAACTTTCAATGAACTAACGCGAAGACCGCTGTCATGTGTGTATGGTGTGATGACAGGCATCTCTGGGGCAGTGTCGTTGATATTCAAGATTATCAAAACAAGGATTGATTGTTTTTTATATTGAAATTACCCCATCCACCATCGTGGTGATCTCAGGGTGAATTAAGAGGAAACAGCAAGATGAAAAAGAAGTGAACGAGTAAAAGGAAAGAAGAAGGACCTACCAGCAGCACCCGCCAACTGTCCGCTGTCAAAACACAAACAAGGAAGCAAATGAACAATCAAGAAAATCGAACTTAGAGAGTGGATGTTAAAAGAGACTTACTCAAATCAAAAACCAACAATTGACTTCTTTGCTTCTAGAATGAACAAAGTAGAGAGGAATGTGTCCTACAAGACTGACACAAATGATTTTGCTGTAGTACATGCCTTTACTCTTGACTGCTCTCAATATGATTTTATTGCTTTCCCTGTTTGCACTTGTTGCCACTACAAACGATACAACAGTTGGGATGTTGATGGAGTTAAAATTAGGTGGCGAGTAGAATATCTAACTCTTACGCTCTCCACTTTGCTGTCTGGGCAACGATGCTTTGGACATTCCAACAGGACTGTAACAGATCAAAAATGTGCGCTGCTCTTCTTAAATGCATTACTTGGAACATTCAGGTCACTGTCTCTGTCTGTGTTTCTCTCTCTGTTCCTGTTTGTCTGTCTGCCTCTCTCTCAACAGACAGCGATACATAATGTCATAACATTCTCTCTCTGTAAGTTGGGAAAACGCGAACATCCTTGGTCCTGTAAATAGTAGATAGTCTTCTTCTTCATTTCTGCCTTCACCTTTGCTTTTTAAAGTAAATCTGTATATTGCGCTATCTCTCTAAAGTAAAAATTTTCAAATTTATGGGCGAAACTATGATGGACACAAATGAACGTTAGAACTGTAAGTGATTAAACCTTTTACTTCGAGGCCGGTAGCCGGTGTAAACACCTTGATCACATGACGTAGGAGAAACAATGAGGAAATGATACATTGACCCCATTACCAGTTACTCTTACTGTTTCTAAATATTTCACTTTCATGGGTGGAAAAATCATGATAAGATTCCACTTAACTTCTTTTTTAAACAGCCAAAGGTTAAGGTGACATTGTTGATGAAAAGAAACAAAAAGAACTTAACTAACAGGTTTTATACATTACCACACCTGTCAAATGGTACTGCGACTAAATGGTTATCTAAGACGGCTGGTTTCTATAGCGTGAAACAGAACAGGTGATAATAATCACCTACTGAACAGGACACTGGTCTGATGCAGGTTTTTACTCCCAAGCTAGTACTTGAACCCATTTGTTTCTGGGCCGAGTGGGAAAAATGTGCATTATGTGACTTTACCAAGGAACACAACATCGGGCCTATAGCTTTGCTAGGATTCAAACCCGGGACCCTGTGATCCCAAGACTGGCAGTCTAACCATCCGGCCACTGACACCACCACATCTTTATAAAGGAATGTTTCCGTTATTTTTAATTCTGTAAATATCTGATTTCAAAGCATTGAAGTTTCACATGGTTCCACACATTTCATCATACTGGTTTCGGAAGATAATTCCAACGGCTATGTGAACTTAGAGGGATTGAATGGAAGTTTGTAATCATGACAGCGCTGGTTCAAAACCCTGATTCTTAGGAAAGGTGCTTCAGTCTGCTTTCCTCACTCGACGTCAGGCGTGAATGAATATCCGGCTATAGTATAGAAAGCTCTTGTTAGAGTGTTAGTATGAAGCACCTAACAGGTTGTTTACTGTGTATATTACCATGGGAGTTGAGAGGGACTTTGAATGAAAATGGCCTGCTGGAGAATAAATGATGTGCAGTCAGTGAGCCTGCAAATGTGCGGGCATACAAACTATAAATCCATCTTTATTTTAATGTGTGTGTTACCCACTCTGATCAGATTAATGCTACTTATCCTGAAGTCGACACATACGATGAACATTTCTATAACATGTTAATTTGGGACCGGGGCAGAGTAAATTTGTATGAAAAGAGTAAGTTTGGGTTTGGAATTAAAATCAATGTCATGAAAATCTCACCACATAATCTGTCCTGATATCTTTCGATAACACGGAGAAGATCCATGCTCGCTTTCTGGATGGCACGAAAAAACCTAACAACAACAACAAAACAAAAAAAAGACCAATATATACTCAAAAATCTTCAACAAAAACTACATATATATGCTATTATACCCGCATGAAGATCTTAGCGTTAAGCCAGAAGATCTCTTAAATCTGTAAACTTACATTTACTTTAATGTTATCTAACCTGAAATCACTTGTTGGTTTACTTATATAGAAATTAGTTATCAGATAAAAGGAAGGGTATCATTAGTATGCAAAGTATCATAATACATAACTGCCAACCTTTTAAAATCGAAAAACAGACTCTCATCATATGGACTTTCAGGTAAATAACAAAAAAATATGCCGATCGCTGGCCTTTCTGGTGAAGTGCGACAGTAGTTTTTGTTACTCAAAAGTGGCATCTCCAGACTTTCACACCAATGTCTCTGCCATTAACTTGGGGGTTTCTTTTAAACAAACATTACAGTTAACCCATACATACATACTTTTCGAGGTAAATACACTTACGGACTCAAAGCCAAAAAGACGTACATAATACGATTTTTACGCACTGGTTGGCAGCTATGATAATACATATTTACGTATATGTAACTATGAGGAGGAATAATAGTTAAAGGTACCTCAAGTTTGGCATCCAATTGTGAATCTGATGCCACGACGTGTTCATCTTCCTTCTTGCCTAGTTTCTTTATAACTGCCTGCTTTGTGGTCCAGTAGGTCTCTTTCATTTTGTGAAGCGTGGATGTGTTGGAATTCTCCACAAAACGATCATAACTGGATCCAGAGTAGCCGTAATTGCTGGAAATGACATCATAATTCTTTAACGTTGGGTGAAGTTCCTGATATAATGGTGGTATTATTAGCACTAAATATTGATTTTTTTTTAGTAGATTTGTGATATTTAGAAAGATCAACTGTTATTAAATAACATCCTGAGATATGAGAGCTGTTGTCGCCAATTCAAAATGGAAAATAGACCCGAAATTACAAACAGTGCAGACATGTCTTTTCCACACTGTTATATGCATGAAAAACATCAACTTAAGATATGCAATATCGCAGACGGTTAGAAGCATTTGAAATGTGGATATATAGAAGAATATTGAAAAACCCTTCCACAGCAAAAGTAACAAACATGGACGTTCTAGTGAAAATTGGAAAAGAAAGAGGACATAGAGAGCATCAAGAAAAGGCAAATTTTTCGCCATGCTTGGAGACAAAATGGACTAGAAAATTAGCAATATCCGGATTCATAGAAAGGACAAGAGCTCATGGTAGACAACGCATCACATGCGCAACGGCACTAAGACAAAACACGTCCGATATCATCACCAACTCAGATTTTACAGATGGAGAGGGATAGTCGGCAACGTGCTGAATAGTGCAGGCCACAAATGATGATGAAGATGATAACATGGGTGGAATAAATAAATGAAAGTAAAAGCTTTTTTAAAAGTATACTTGCGTCAAAATTGTAATAACATTGAGCTCTTTAAATGTTCACCAACAAAAATACAGACAAATATCTTAAAAAGGGTAACTTTAAATCTGTGGTTTGCTTTCGTGACTAGGATCGTTATTCATATCATATTCATAATTATACATTTTGCTCTAGATGAAGAATGATATTGTTGGTGAAACTGTCTAAACACGCAAGTGATATGAGATTTGTCCTTCATATAGGTATCCATCTACATGTCTATACAACAGCATGATTCCACACCTGTTGCTTATCATTCTTTGTGCACTTAAGTGACAAACACTTGCCCAAAATTCCTTCTACTATTTAACATAATTAATGTAGAAAGAATAATTTAATTTACAAGACATCACCAAAAATAAAAGCTATAGTATTATCAAATTATTTTTTTGCAACTGACAACACACTAAATAACATTTAAGCTATCTTCTATCATTTTTAAAATTTACGTCACAAAAAGATCACTTCTAAATAACATCATTTAAGAACTAGTTCATTAGGCAGGCTCTTTTAAGAAAAACTGAGATGTCCTCTTTCCTTCATAGAGTGACACATATTACTTGAGATTATCATACTATTGACAGAATACACTTACGACATTTTGAAGAAAAGCGCCAAGGCAGATGACCTCTGCAAGACCCCGTCAATGTGTTGATTTCAAATGAATTTGCTGTTACAAATATATATTATATTGTTTTTCACAGTACTGTGGAATGAGAAATAAATAGAAAATTGAAAAATGTTTCAGTGAATTCATACTATAAATATTGCTGTAATTCAAATACGTAAACGACAAACTTTTCAAAATTCACTCCAATACCTTTCTGGATAAATCCATACCTAAATGCAAATATTCTTTTAAAATCCTGTATTTTTTTAATCTCTTGTTTGTAACATTTCAGAGATGAAACTTTTTTTTTTCAAGGCCACCTGTCATTACTTTTGTGCTCTTATGTATACTCCTGATAGCTTAGTAGAAAGTTCAGGGCTTTGAACTAGGAAGTGAAGCTTCTTTGATTTGAGCGGACCTTATCTCATTTTAAACCACATCAACTCCCATCTCACAAAACACTATGAGCCACAAACACATATAACACTGATGTACGAACATTTGTAATTGATATATATAGTATACATATTATAAATCAATAACCTTGACTTACCTACAGTCAAAAATTGTGGTAACAAGAACAGTGAGGTGTAAATGAATGAAATATTTGTAGACGTAGTCGATTACGAACCAACTTGGACCTCTTTTACATAAATAATAAACAGGGATGGGAACAAGCTCTGAAAAAAAAACCTACATCTACGTCACAAATCGCCCCTTTAAAATTTCAAAATAGTATTACGTAAGAGCATTGCATTTAAATACAAGTAGATGAAATATAAAGAAGAGGGCCACAATATAAAAATAAAACCCATTTTATCAGACATGCAACTTTTTAGCACCAAAATTCAAAAGAGATCCGTATCACTATCATCATAGTCCTGTAGTAGTACATTGCTGGACTGGCAAGATAACGTTTGGAGTTCGAGTCCTGTATGGTAACTACCTATATATCTGAGGGTTTATTTTTCAAAAGTATATTAAGCCATTATAGTCTTGCAGACTAATCATCCTCTGATTCTATAAAACATAGGCTCTAGCCAAATAATTACTCAAAACACACACACACACAAAAACCCAATAAAAGAAAACAACCCAAGAACAGACGAAAACAAGTGAATCATCTCTTCTTTTCGTTTATCTTGATTTCTTTACATTCAAATCCATCACTTCTCACCAAACATTCTCCATCCTCTATGATCGTAGTCACTAATTTCAACCATATTTTTCATGTTTTCTTACTCACTTTCTTCCATGGCATTTTACTTTGCAGTCACTTTACTTCCCTCCAGAACATTTTACTACAACTACAATATTCCCTAATGTTCTCTTCAAGTATGCCATCCCCCCCTCCACCTCCCTCTCTCTCTATCTACCTCAACAATGGCTACCTATAATGCAACACTCTAGGAATCAAAACTCCTAATCTAAGCTTAACAACAGTAGTTTTTTTTTAATGTCAACATGTGTGAGTTATCTCCCTTTAAGGGTGTGATTCACAAAGGGCGTGGGACGTCAGTTGGACTTGTTTGTTTGTTTTATTGAAGCCTACCCCCTCTAACATATACATCGATCTCAGGTGAAAGTATACAGCAACATTAAAGATTAATAAAAGAGGAAAATGAAAGATGAATAACCTACCAGTAGCCCCCGTTGTCCACCCACGTTGGAATTGAGTCTCGGATATTAACAGAAAAGATCAAATCAAAGTAGCTTCACTTCATTAATTCAAGTCAAGCCCGAAACTTTCTACCAAGCATATGTGACTAGCCCTAAAGTAATAACATGCGACCATGAAAAAAATATCAATACTCATGTAGTATTGTAGCCCACGTGTAGCATTGTATGTAGCATAATATTAATACAATATACTACAGGTGCCTGCGTTGATCAGGATGCTGTATAGCAATCTTGCATTGTAGACCATATACGTAAGAGTGTGAATTTATATGTATGCGCTTGTGTGTGTGTGTGAGTGAGAGAGAGGAGAGAGAGAGAGAGAGAGAGAGAGAGAGAGAGAGAGAGAGAGAGAGAGAGAGAGAGAGAGAGAGAGAGAGAGAGAGAGAGAGAGAGAGAGAGAGAAAGAGAGACAGAGAGAGAGTGTCTTTCTTATAAGCACGGGGCAGAAGTATCCTGTCTGTATGGGCTTTAACCAACCGATTTGAAAAAGGCAAAACCAATCGTAAAAATAGTAAATGAGGCATAATTCTAAAAACAACAACATAAAAGCGCACAATTAAACTTGAAATCTTGAATGTTAAAGGTATGTAGATGTAAACCACCGATACCACTGCTATTATTTCTAGGCTTACTCCAGTAATGAGCCACAGTGGGCGAAGTCAAAGGCGAAATATGATTCCACTAAAAAGACAACAACATAAAAGCGCACAGTTCAGACAACAAACGAGAATATTTAGAATCTAGATCTAAGTAATAGCAATATTGACAAATAACGTAAACAACAGAGATATGTGGCAATGTGAACTATCTAAATAGTTGTGAATGGCTGAAGGAGCCACAGTGGAGTGAAGTCAAGGCGAAATATGACAATAAGTACAACTCCACTAATAAAGACAGAGCAAACACGTGGCGTTTCGGGTATAACCCTTCGTCAGACACAAACGAAGGGTTATTTAGAATCTAGATCTAAGTAATAGCAATATTAAAAAAAGACAAATAACTTAAACAACAGAGATATGTGACAATGTGACAATAAGTGACAACTCCACTAATAAAGACAGAGCAAACACCGGACGTTATTAACAGTATATTTAGATAGTTCACATTGCCACATATCTCTGTTGTTTACGTTATTTGTCTATTAGATTCTAAATATTTCTCGTTTGTTGGAAACGTCACGTGTTTCTCTGTCTTTATTAGTGGAGTTGTCACTTATTGTCATATTTCGCCTTTGACTTCACTCCACTGTCTCTTCGTATTATTCACAACTATTTAGATAGTTCACATTGCCACATATCTCTGTTGTTTACGTTATTTGTCTTTTTTTAATATTGCTATTACGTAGATCTAGATTCTAAATATTTCTTCGTTTGTTGTCTGACTGAAACGTCACGTGTTTGGTCTTTTATTAGTGGAGTTGTCACTTATTGTCATATTTCGCCTTTGACTTCACTCCAGCTCCTTCGTATTATTCACAACTATTTAGATAGTTCACATTGCCACATATCTCTGTTGTTTACGTTATTTGTCTTTTTAATATTGCTATTTACTTAGATCTAGATTCTAAATATTTCTCGTTTGTTGTCTGACGAAGGGTTATACCTGAAACGTACGTGTTTGCTCTGTCTTTATTAGTGGAGTTGTCACTTATTGTCATATTTCGCCTTTGACTTCACTCCACTGTGGCTCCTTCGTATTATTCACAACTATTTAGATAGTTCACATTGCCACATATCTCTGTTGTTTACGTTATTTGTCTTTTTTTAATATTGCTATTACTTAGATCTAGATTCTAAATATTTCTAGTTTGTTGTCTGACGAAGGGGCACGTGTTTGCTCTGTCTTTATTAGTGGAGTTGTCACTTATTGTCATATTTCGCCTTTGACTTCACTCCACTGTAGTATTATTCACAACTATTTAGATAGTTCACATTGCCACATATCTCTGTTGTTTACGTTATTTGTCTTTTTTAATATTGCTATTACTTAGATCTAGATTCTAAATATTTCGTTTGTTGTCTGACGAAGGGTTCGAACGTCCACGTGTTTGCTCTGTCTTTATTAGTGGAGTTGTCACTTGTGTCATATTTCGCCTTTGACTTCACTCCACTGTGGCTCCTTCGTATTATTCACAACTATTTAGATAGTTCACATTGCCACATATCTCTGTTGTTTACGTTATTTGTCTTTTTTTAATATTGCTATTACTTAGATCTAGATTCTAAAACGAAGGGGTTATACCAACGTCCACGTGTTTGCTCTGTCTTTATTAGTGGAGTTGTCACTTATTGTCATATTTCACACCAGTATTACTAATTTCAATCTCTCTCCTTCCTTTTCCCTCTGTCTCTCTCATTAAATGCGATAAATGATACCGTAATGACTCTCTCTCTCTCTCTGTTTGGGACATCCGTTTAGACACCCTATGTTTTCCCGGACGGTTGGTGCTTGTGAGTGTATAAAAATGAGACAAAAACACGGAGGAACTGTGCCAAAAAAACAGAAATCCCCATCCCTGTCCCACACGGGTTACAAAAAATACAGCAATGGCTATTCAGCCAATGAAATTAAGGATAGGCCTGCAGGCAACAGGTAAGAGGTCAGTCTACCCTGAGTTTCTAGAGCATTCAAAGATCGAACACATGCACACATTATTATGCCTTGACCTCCACTGAAATCTACTGATTCACCTAACACCTGATCTGATACTCAAACCTAGATCTAGATCTACTAGGTTCAGAGAACAACTGCTACTGATCTAGAGATTCAAGATGGACTAGATTTTATATCTAGATCTTCTCTATCTAATGATCTAGGTCTTTTCTAGATCTATAGACCAACCTCGTCATACTTGTCAAATGAGACTCTATATTATAGATTCTCCCTAGATCTAGTTCTAGATTCTAGATATAAACATTGAAGAAAGTGAATGTGAAATGTATCGACGATTTATTTCTCCTTTCTGGTTGACCCTACAGTGCTAACCTAGGATATAAAATTTAATATATAAATATAGAACTAGATCTAGATTTAGATCTATATATCTATATCTATAAAATCTTAATGTATACCTAAAGACAAAACATATAGCATATTCCTATCAATACAGGTGTAAGTACAATGTACACGTAAGGACCTACCCAATCAGTCTGTCTGCATCAACAGAGAGCGGCCATTTTTCCTGACTTTCATTGGACAAGTATGACAACTAAGAGGTCGGCTACAGTAGTATCGATTACAAAGTATCCATGACTCAAATCTCTTATGGTGCTTCAGATCGCATTAGTTTCTTGTAGGGAAAGGCACCTCATCAGGATGGTCTTTTCTTTTAACGATTGGGTATCCCCAAAGACCTTTGGTATCTCCGACAATACAGTGGGTGCCGCTGGGAGAGACAGAGAGAGAGAGAGAGAGAGAGAGAGAGAGAGAGAGAGAGAGAGAGAGAGAGAGAGAGAGAGAGAGATCGACAGAGAGAGAGACAGAGAAAAAGAGAGACAGATAGAGATACATAGAGAAAAAGGGAGGGAGAGATAGAAAGGGGAGGGAGGGTGGGGAGAGTGTGTGTGTGTGTGTGTGTAAATAGAATATTTGGGATGGGATCAAACTATGATAAGCAAAACAAAAGCACAACAGAAGAAAAGCAAGACAAAACGAGACACCAAAAGGAGTACCATCTGAATGAAGTCAAAAGGATAGACGGCAATGAGTACCCCACTTCAGTCCCATGACTATGTCAGTCGTTGAGGGGACCGCAGAACCGCCTGTTGGCTTCTTATGCCCTCAGTCCGGGAAGGTCAACCCTGTCCATTCTTTGATGATATCGGACTAGGTCTTGCGTTGCCTTCCGTGTCTGCGTCCTCACTCAACCTTTAATTATTTATTTTGGGAAGAAACTTTAAATTCTTTCACCGCTCAACCCTTACCTGCTCGTCATGCTGAAGGTATATAACTTCATGCATAATATATGTTATAAAGCGATTGTTTTTGTACGTTATTTTCGATCCTCTCCTCCACCGTTTCCTTCTGCTTGCAATTCTTGGGGGAGGGGGGGGGCTCAGTCAGTACAGAGGCAAGGTGTTGGTCTTTCAACCCAAAGGTCGTGGGTTCGAGTAAAATCAGCCCCACCCCCACCCCCGAATCCAGGTAGATAGATCGACACCAAGTACTATAGGAGACGAACGATAAAAAGTAGGTCCCATGTGCAGATCATAACATTCTGTGAGCGGTGAAGACCCATTGGTTGTCTACAAGGAAGTCAGGGCAAGATTTAAAATCCTACCCAAAAGCCCCGACATCATCTTAGAGGTAAATCAAATCAAAGTTCAGAAATTGTCACTCTGATGCAGTTGACTTTATAAGAGAGTACTCAGCTACTCCGCTGGACCAAACATACAATTCGACAAGAATCGATACTTCAACTATTTTCCACAAAAATAGTCCTATTCTATAGTATCGCCTACTCGTGCCGTTATACGCCGATTGATATTCGAGAGTTTACGGAAAATCGATAAATTTTTGTCTATCTTTCTTCATTAATTTGTTGCTGACGGGACCCCATATCATACATGTATCAGAGTCGGAGTTTGTCCATGCATTTATGTTTTGTTTTGGGTTTTTCCCGTCATTTTAGTTGTCTTTCCCTTCTTTATCCTAAAATGAAACTGTTAACCTTTAATTTGATTGGAAACAGCATAAAACATCGAAGGTAAATCATGTTAATTTGACGACAGTAAAACGCCTCGCGATATTGTTTTGTTGAGACAGTGGTCGATCTTTTCTTCCTTTTTTATCATTGTTGACGGTAACAATAAATACAACATTACATTCCAAAAGCATTCATTCTTATTTGTTTGTTTCGTTTTCATTGATGAATAATTGGCAGCGTGATGAGATAGGATGAACCACTTTATCTATCATAAGTACTATTAGTACTAAATAGCATAGGCTTAGGGATATGGAGATTCATGTAGTGGTGTTAGAGTGTTATGTTGCGGCTGTTGGGAGAGGGGGTGGTGCCTGGTGGGTTTTTTTATGATTTCTTGGAATTTTATTTGGGGACGGGGTGGGGTTGGTCGAGGAAGGGAAGAGAATTAAATGGTTCACGATGTGTTTTTGTTGCTTGTTGGTAGTTTGCAATGGGGTTTTTGGTTGCGTTGTGATTGTTTGTTATTGTTTTGGGTTTTTTAATGTTTCATTTTTTTAAAGGGGGTAATAGTCAGATTTTGTATTTGATTTGGGGTTGTTGTTTTTTTTATTAGTTCTTATTGCTGAATTATTTGGCTATTCAAAATCATCAGTACGATGTTCTTTCCGTGAATTTTAAAAACAAATTAAAAAGGTAAAACTACTAACAGTGAGACTGGTCATTCATTAAGACATGTCTGTTATGTGTACTGCACGTCGTTATGCCTTGAAGCGCGCTGTTTTTGACTGACTGTCTGGTTTTCCCTATTCATCATAAATGCTGATCTCAAGGTTTCGCCGTTACCTATTGTCTGTCGGCTGTGTGGAGTGTTTGACAGTTGTTGTTGTTGTTGTTCTTTTAAATCATTAAATATCTTAATTATATGCCATACTGTAAAATATTGGTACAATTATTAAAGATTTAGTTCTGTAAAGTGTTTAAAAGCACCGGTGATAAAATGTCAACTTCCTACAAACATAGATGTACAAAAAGTTGTGAATTTGAATTTCACATAATTAATCTACACATATCAATTCCAGACTAAAATTATTATCAAGAATCAACCACATTATATTACTCTACTAAAGTATGCTATAAGGTATTGTAAAATAACAGTTTTACAGGAGTGACAAACAGGTGATCCTACCTACATAAAACAGTGCGTAAGCTTAAATTCACGAGTTTTCAATTTGAACTTGAAGATGGCTTCATTAAGCCTATACTCTCCCATTGCCTATTATTTACTTCTTTGACTTTCATTATTTCTTATGGGGTATTAATATTGATTAAAAATGTTCTCATATTGAGATGTCTTGTGTCTAGTTAAACGCCAAAGTGCGGTTTGAGCATGCAACATTGCATTGCTGTCAAACGTTAATGATACACGGTTTGAGGAGGCAACGTAATACCAAACTCGTTGATTTGTTAATATTAATTTTACCCACGTCCACTACTAAAGCAATATCGGGGATTTTGGAGGCACTATAAACAAATGTTGCTCCTACTGCCCTGGGAACAGCCAAGGGATTTTTAACGTGTATAGAGTGTAACATGTTGTGATATGCACACGGGACCTCCTTTTCATCGTCCATCGACGATGAGATTAGGTGTTGATCCACCTACCTGGATCAGGGGGGGGGGGGGGTGGTAGGTTTTTTTCGTAAAATAAAAAAAATCAAGAAAACTGTTCAACCTGCCAGGGTTTGAATCCATGACCTTTGGTTGAGAGTCTGACACCTTGTCTCTGGATTACCGAGTGCCCCATGCCAAAACCAAATGCCAATTGGAGTGTTCAGCAGTTCTCTGAGTGATTGGCGAACGCTCGTGGTAGATCCTTCTTCTTCCTTTCATTCTGTCGCACGTTTGTCATCTTGCTGTTTCCTCTGAATTCACCCTGCGATCAAGTCATTTCAATTAAACAAACAGACGAATTCAGAGTTCTAAAGTAAATGAAGTCCACCCCCTGCCCCCCCCTACCCAAAAAAAAAACAACGTTCAAAGACTTTGATTTCCTTGAGGTTCTGTCGGAGGTATTGCGATTGACGTGCTTTCATGCTTTGCTCATGGTTCACTCTATGATTAACTTTTGATCATTGTTTTTGAAATATAAAGAAAACATTAAGTTCCTCCTGACCCATATTGTATGGCCGGTTCCAATAGCGTGAAGCGGAACAGGTGATAATAATACTCCCTCCCTCCCCCCTCCCCCGGGGACAGGACGCTAGTCTGACGCAGGTATTACTCCCAAGCTAGAGGGATTGTACCCATTTTGCACCTGGGTCGAATGGGGAAAGTGCGTGTTATGTGTCTTTCACAAGTAACACAACGTTGGACCTAGCTTGCTAATACTAGGATTCGAATTCGGAACTCCACGATCCCATGTCCGGCAGCCTAACCACTCTACCACCAGAGTCCTCACACTTTACTTTTGTTAACATTAGTAAATATTATTCCTTATAATATAAAGTCTTTGAAAACAATTCATTAAGTCTTTGTTTTAATCTCCAAAGAAACATTTTAGTCTTACTTACACAGATGACAAAAAAACTTGGCGATTTACCCAATGGGATTAACCTACATGATGACGTATTAAATCTAAGCGAAGGCGGATATGAGGTCATCAGTTTGACAAGTTTCAATAATCTTTGACCGAGGAGCATAATTTTGTAAGGCTTTGACAAAGAGTCAGTTTCCTCTTTCTTTATAAAGTTCTTTCAAAGCTGTTACGGTCTATAGAGCCAGAGCTTACCCCGGTTTCAATAGCTTGAAGTGGAACAGGTGATGATAATAATCACCTCCTGGACAGGACACTAGTCCGACGCAGTTTTTTACTCACAAGCTAGTGCTTGTACCCATTTTCATATGGGTTGAGTGGGGGAAATGCATGTTAAATGTCTTTCCCAAGGAACATAACGTCTGGCCTAGCTTTGCAAGGATTTGAACCCAGGACCTCATAATACTCAGTCCGGCAACCTAACCACTCGGCCCCGACGCCATTTTTGTATACATGACAATGTAATTAATTTATGAGACAACCTCTTTCTTTTTTTAAATGTTATTATTAAAGTTGAAGTTTAAAATGACTACAGGATAGGGGTCATTGTCATATTATGAGATAATCACGTAGAGAACTTCAAATAATTGGGATGCAACATTACATCATACGGAAATTGTATAGTCAAAATAGACAGATGTATTGCAATAGCTAAAGAGACCTATAATAGAATGAAGCCTGTAATAAAAAACAGAAATGTACATATGGATGCTAAGATTCGTGTTCTGAAGGCGTACGTTTGGTCAGTTCTTCTTTATGACTACGAGTGCTGTAAATAAATAAAGAGATAGAGAAGCGAATTGAGGCTCCAGAAAGGTGGTTTATACGTAGAATGCTAAACATGTCGTGGAGAGAAAAGATAGTCAACGAAGACGTCCTGGTGATGGCTAGAGAGAGAGAGAGAGAGAGAGAGAGAGAGAGAGAGAGAGAGAGAGAGAGAGAGAGAGAGAGAGAGAGAGAGAGAGAGAGAGAGAGAGAGAGAGAGAGATAGGGGGGGAGAGAGAGGGGGAGAGAGGAGAGAGAGAGAAGGAGAGAGAGAGAGAGAGAGAGAGAGAGAGAGAGAGAGAGAGAGAGACAGACAGACAGACAGACAGACAGACAGACAGACAGACAGAGACAGAGAGCGAGCTTTACTTACAGGTAAGGTCAACGAGAAGAGAGGCAGAGGTAGACTGTGCAGTTTTTAGAACTTGTGACACCGAGCGAATGTGTTGGGTGAGAAACAGGAAAGTTGAGTACTTCACTGCTTTATTTTTAGGTACAGCGACGACGGCATAGGTTGTTGGCTCTATGACCAAGGACTAACTTCAAGATTACATCAAGTTTGCCCAATTTTCAATCCAACCTTTCAAATATTCACATCAGAAGTGACAAATCTGGACATCAGAGAGGTCTTGTTCAATGGCTCAATCACCACCTCTATTTAGTACATTAATTACAAAGAAACTGTCAGCCACAGTTACCATCCGTATTCAGTTTCACCCCTCTTCTCTTGCATGATTTCTTCCCCTTTTTTTCCCTAAATTCTGCATTTGTATCGTCTTTGTCAGGATGACATAGACTTTGCAGAAAAGGCCGAGAGAATGGGAGAATTCTTCCGCAGAAGAGGATTTCCACAGCATATCAAATATCATCTCAATCTCTTCTGCCCTCAATCGCATTCAACCACTGTAGCATTCTCAGTCATGCCAAAATACAAATACAAACCCTCATGACCAATTTATCATGATAATGAAAGAACATTCCCTTTCTTTCTTTCTTTATCAGTCCCCATTTTACCTTTCGGTGTATGGGTTCAGATACCCGAAATGATCTTTCTCCAGGATGGCCTTTCCTCGCATTTTCTGTTTCCTTCCAAAAATGTTAAATTTCTATTCTTCAATGCCTCTTTATATCTTCTTCCCAATTTCTCTGAGGTCTTTTATCTTGGGCTTTAGCACTGTATACTGATTTAGCTATTCTATTGTTAAACAGGCCCAAACCATCTCAATTAATTTGTTTGATTCTCTGGCTGATTTCTTCTCTTAGTTTTCCTCTGAGTTAATCATTACTCCTAGGTAATTGTAGCAGTGAACTTGTTCCAAATTCTCCCTGGCCAATTTAAGATTTTGTGTTTTAGCTTCCTTAGTAACTAGCATTGTTTTGGTTTTCTTTGCATTTACTCTCATTCTTCTTTTATTTAATTCATTGTTCATAATGTTGATATTCGACTGAAGGTCATTTTCTGATTTTCCAAACAGAACTAAATCATCGGCAAATGAAAGCATTCATACATTTACTTGTTTGAGCTATCACATACCTACTTTTTTTCCAGTCGTCTGCCATCTGTTTGGACTTCCATGCTTGTTGGCATATTGCATGTAGTAGTTTGTCTGCCTCTTTCCCTTGGCTTTTAATCATTTCTGGATAAACTTGATCTGCTCAGGGCTTTTCCTAATTTCACTTTTCTTCTAGCTGATATATCTACATCTTCATCTGTCTCCTCTGGATTACTTGTTACTCTTTCTAATTGATCTTTGCTCCTTGTTTCATACGTTTTGGAGGGATTATGTAATTGGTGAAAATGCCTTCTACATGTTTCCATGATTTCGCTGTCTTCTTTCATTATTTCTCCTTTGGCGTTCTTAATTTGTCGTAGTGGACATGCTTTGGTCTTTCTCATGCTCTTCATTGCCCCCAGGACAGCTTTTGATTCTTTGATAACTTTCTTGAAGTCTTTGTCCAAACTCTTCCCATTGATCCTGTTTTGCTTTCCTCATTTCCTCCTTGGCGATAGTTCTTTTATTCACGTCTATCCTATCCTCTGGTCTCTTTGTTTGCAAGTATTTCTTCCAGCATCTTTTCATTTCTTTGATCTTAGTTTTGACATTCTCATTCCACCATGCTGTTCTTTTCCCATCTCCTTTAATTTGTTTCCTACCACAGACTTCAGCAATACAACTGGGGAGTGTTTCTTTTTATACAATTGCCACTTTTCTTCTATTGTGCTATCATTCAGATCCATCTGCCTTTCACTGATAAATCGTTTTATCCTAGATTGGTATATCTTTTTTACTATTGGTTTATTTAGTTCCTCTATTTAGAGTTTAGTAGCTTTCTTCTCTTTCCTTTTCTGTTTGTTTTCTTCAGTCAGTAATCTCATTTTGGCAATCACTAGGTCATGATCACTAAATATTTCTGCTCCTCTGTTTACTCTTGTATCCAATGTACTATGAAAATGGAGCTGCGAATTATTTTGTAGTCTATCATTGACTTTTCCTCCTGTTTTCATTTACTCTTGTATATTTGTGGATCTATTTATGAGGATAAAAGGTGTTGGCTATTTTCATGTTATTCTTCAGGCAAAAATCTATTAGTCTCTCTGCATTTGGAGAACTTGTTGTCTCTCTTATTTACCTATTACTCCTCCTGATGTTTCTATATGGTTGCCTATTCTAGCGTTTAAATCTCCTAAAAGCATTAGTTCCTGTTTGGGTTTAAGATTCTCTGCAGCTATTTGTGAATCGTTTTCGAAGCTATCTTTTTCTTCTTTAGTGGTGTCTTCGTTTGGTCCGTGAGCTATTAATAATTTAATTTCTTGTCCTTTTGGTTTAATATTTACGTCTAATAGCAGTGGGCTTATGAATTTCCGGCTTTCTAGTAGCTTTTCATGCCTTTTAAGTACTAGGAGACCTACTCCTTCTCTAGCCCTATCTTTGACATCTACTCCTGAGAAGATTAAAATATGATTCGGTCCTACATTTTCTATTCATTGTCCTTTTTTCTTTCTTTCTGTAATAGCCAAAATGTCTACTTTGAATTTTTCCATTTCTTCAACTAATTCTAACTCTTTTCCATTTATTGCCCTCATATACCATGTTCCAAAATCACAGTCCGTGTTCGTTTCCATTTTCGTCGTTGAAAGGTCAAGTTGGGTATATTGTATTTATTTTCTCTGCATTACTTAGGTTTCGGATAAGCAGGGGATTAGCCCACTGTACCCTAGGTAGATGGTGGGGTTGCCACCTTGAGGCCCCTACCAGGCCTTGCTATTTTCTGTCAGGGTTAACTCCCCTTAGGCTTTGGTCATTCAATACCAGCCTATAAGGCAGTAGGTTGTTATTTTCTGTCAGGGTTAAGTCCCTTAGTCTTTGATCAGTCAAGACCAACCTGCAAGGCAGCAGGTTGTTTTCTGTAAGGGTTAATTCCCTTAGCCTTTGGTCAGCCAATACCGACCTGCAAGGCAGCAGGAGACTCGTGGAGGGCGGATAATCTACTCCCCGTACAGGTGTTTACCTGTCCACTGCCCGACATAACATTCCCACTATAAACTTATTATCAATGACTTGGTTTTGAAACATGATTCCAACCTGCAGAGTGATCCTATCACAACAGATAATATATTCTCTGATCGGCCTTTTAAAAACCTTTTTGTCGACTAGAGATTAAAAGAGCTCCCGCCGCTTGTGTATGTAGGCTATCGATTTATCTCAGAAGATTAAAGATAAAGATGGATTTATAGTTTGTATCCCCGCACAAGTGCAGGCTCACCGACTGTACACCATTTACCCCCCCCCCCCCCCCAGCAGGCCATTTTATTCAAAATCCTTCTCAATTCCCGAGGGGGGGGGGGCAGACACTACACAAGCCTGTTATGTTCTCGTAAAACACTTTGACATGATCTTTCTCTACCTTTAGCTGGGTACTCATTCACTCAATCAATCTATTGTGGATGTCTCTTGTTCAGTCCTAGGTGAGTCAACGTATTCTTGATACAATCTTAAAGACTTATCTTATACCTTTGTATGGTAGCAGGTGATCTCTCTTTTCTTCTATTCTGTTTCTGCCTTATACCTCTCCACCGTCGCAGATTTATATATACTGATATTATGGACTTTGAAGCATGTCGGGTGGTGATAAATGACAATGAACTATATAAGAAAATTACAACAGCCGCCCACATCAACCTTAAGCTTTGAATGTTATTTGAATGTTATTTAGATCATGAACTTTTGATGATAGAACATGTTACTAAAATAATTCAGAGTTGCAATTTTATTCGAAGAATATTAGCAAGATAAGATTTATTTTAGACCAAGCAACAATAAAAATGCTTGTTACACCACTTATTCTTAATCGTATGGATTATTGCAATGTTCTCCTAACATCTGCATCAAAATAATTGATTCAGAGATTGAAAAAGCTTCAGAATAAGGCGGCTAGGCTAATTAGCTTAACTAGACAAAGTGAGCCAATTATGCCAGTATTAAAAGAACTACACTGACCCCCAGTAAGTTACATGATAGATTTTAAGATCCCTTGTTATTGTTACAAGTGTTTAAACGGTCTTGCCCCATCCTATTCACAAGATCTGGTCAGTTTTTACCCACCTAAAAGAGTATTAAGATCATCAAATTCCCTCTTGATCACAATGCCAACTAAAAGATTAACGTTTATAGAAAATTCATTCAGTCATGCTACCCCTCTTTTATGGAATACTACATCTTTCAAAACAAGCAGCAGCCCACCATTTCAAACTTTTAAAAAGAATCTTAAGCCAAAACTTTTTATGTCATCTTTTTGTTCCTCTTAATTTAAAAGCTGATTAAATTTTTAGTGTTTTTAAAATTGTTACTAACATAATTTAATTTTTGTTGCTGTGAATTTTATATAATCTGTAATTGTATCAATGATATTTTACTGTAAAGCGCCATCGAGCATTTCGGTGGATGAGAGGCGCTCAATAAATGCATTATTATTATGAAGGTTTCGTCTTCCCATTGCCTGTGTATGTCCTTTGAGTTAGATTCTAATATTATTGTTGCTCTTGTGATCCACTCAAAAGAAAAGTCAAGAAATGCCCAAAGAAAAAAAGAAAAAAGAAAAGAAACAAAGAAAAGATAAAAGAAAAGGTGTTAAGATTAAGAGTCTAGGAGAAGAAAACACACGGAGAAAAGAGGCAAAATGATAAAGGACGAAAAATAAGTATGTGTTAGTACCGGTATCACTGTTTTATGAAACATTTATTGGATTTCATTCTCTATTTTGCTTTGTTTCTATTTTGTTTCATCTGGTTTTGTTTCTTCTTGTGATTTTAAGAATTGTTTTTCAAATTAAACCATACGATGAGGATCAAGGAGAGAAGAAAACATTATATTTTATAATTACATTCGTATAAAGATAGCGCGCGAATTCATGTTTTTAGAATGACAGGGATAGATTGTTTTGTCTCTCAACGACTCGACCGAAAGGAAGACAGTACGCTCAGTCAATCTCTTGAACGTTCACTTTATTCTATGTCTGAAAATAGAATTAACTTTGTAAAAATAAATTTATTGTAACTCAAGTGTAGACATAATATCACAATATCTACTTCTCAAACTTGTTTGCAAAAATTCTAGATCTATATATATTCGAGATACACCAATTTTATTTTGCCGGCTAACAAGCCGGTAGGAAAAGCCTAGTTTTCCAACCTTTAATGGCATTGGTTGATATTTTTGACAACACACATTATAACCAATCAACACGTTGCTTATGAAAACGTACATTGAATCAGTATTATTCCGCGTTTCCACATGTGTAGTCTGACCTTCTTCTCTGTGAATCTTATTTATAAAATTTGATGAAATTGCTTATTTTGTCTCTTTTCTAAGGACATGGAGATGTTAAACGTCAATCAGGATGTGGATCTGATAAAAGTCCTCGAAAAGACAGTTTCCCCCAGGTGAAATAATTTTCTTCTTAGTTTATTGAGCTGTACATTATATGCCTGGATTGATGAGATGATCAGAATTGAGAATCTCGGATCTCACGTAGAAAGTGAATTTGTCTCGACGAGAGCTGTTATTTTAGAGCTATAGATAGGATCTGACTGTTCTATAATTTATTTCCTGCTTCAAATTCTCTTTTAGATTCTTTAGATACCTCAAATATAGTTTCAACCTGTCAAAAGATCCACCAGAATATCTCGATAGATCTAGATCTAGATCTACTTTTACTTTCAGCAGGCTAATCTAAATGATGAATCTTCTCTCAAGAAGAGAGATTTTGATTTCAGCATTGTAGTTTTAAGTCTAGATTTAGATCTAGAGTAGAGATTATTCTACATCTAATCACTAATAAACTTAGATCTAGATCTAGACCTGAATTTGTTTGAACTTAAACTGCAGAAATAATGGCTGTCTTCCAGGACTTGAGCATGGTCCCATTCATCAGGGGAAATCGCCGATGGAAACTGAAACTAATGTAATGTCTCCAGATCTGGAAAATATCAGGAAAACTGAACTTTTGTGAAAACATTTATCAGAAAAATCAGTCTTATGAACAATTATTCACACAGGGAAAATTTATGAGGAATCATTTTGTCATCCATTTCCGATCATCTATTCTAGTCATTTTAAGCAAAGTGTAAATTTCCATTCAAGAAGCCTAGTCTGTGCCCTAAACATAGGGTCTGTGTGCTTCCTGTGCCAATGACATCGGCCCTAAATTTAGGGCTAACATGCTCTAATTAAAGGGCCGGAGCTCTTCTCGAGTTTAAATGTTTACTGGTGCCCTGATTCTTTTTTTATGTGTGCCCAATCAAAATACAACACTGTCCTCTAACTATTGACTAGAAGTGGGAGGTAACTATTGGGCTGTCATTATTCGGACTCGTGTCCCAATAGTGTAGGTGTTTATTCGAACCCGCGTGTCCCAATAGTGTGGGTTTTATTCGGACCGGGTTTTTATTGGGACACACAGTTCTAGAATCTATGTCTAAAAATATATTTTTTAGAGAATTGAAGTTGAAGACACGTAATTTCAGTTTCAATCGTAGATAAGGAAGGCCATCTTGATGGCCTTGCGCAAAGTCGATTTCTATTTCTAGCGGTCATATTTCGTTCCGGAAAAGAAGTAAACAGAAACCTTTCATACCTTTCGGTGAACTCATTTTCGGGAGCACGGATCGCGATTTTTATTACCCATTTTAAGTATTTTTTAATAGGTAAATATCCCAGTAGGTGCTACACTTCTGTTATTAATGTTATGGAGTAGGCTACCGGGAAAGTTATTGGATTTTGGGACATGTGCGGTACGGGCACTTAAACAATAGATCTAATAATATTGTTCTGGGCATGCACGGTTTAGGTTAGGTTATGACGTCATTTTACATTATAAATAGTCTGTGTCCTAATAGGCCCAGCGTGTCTGAATAGTGTGGGTGTTTATTGGGACCCGGGTTCGAATAACCACTTCGGTAACTATTGATCAGAAGAAGAGTGGGGATTTGATATTTTGAGTTTGGCAGACCTGCCTAGTTTTACGAATTTCCCGTAACTGTTAAGAAAAATTGATGCTGCTTACGGGACTGCTGAACCACGAAACATTATGATTTTTTGAGAGTACGAGTTCTGGATGAATTTAAAAAAAATCTTTTCTGTTTTATTTGAGCTGTAAAGTGTTTGGTTCCTTATTGAGGTTTAGAAGCCTAGTACAAGGATGGTGATTCTACGTCCCGCTATACAGTCTTCTTGACATAATGGTGCAATAATACTGAAACGCATTTAAAGAAGAGAGAGAAAATAATACCAGTAGCCCAGGTTTAAGTAGAGTTCAAGATTTCTCAGCTTTCACCCCATCCCAGGAGACTCGGTAGTCCAGAGGCAAAGGTAGTGGGTTCGAGCATGTTAGGGCAGAATTAAAAATCCTACCAAAAACCCCGAAATCACCTTAGTTGTGGATGTGGGTAATCGAATCACCCCATCCCATCCTGAATTCCATGAAGCAATTGTCGATCGATAGACAACAAGTTTGCTCCAATGTAGTGATTGGGCAGAGAGAATCGAGATCTTGGAACACTTTCATGATGCTCTGTGTGACTGTCTGTAAATAGTTGGGGGTGGGTATAGGTCCGGAGTGCTGATGGGACGGCGGGCGTGTGCCGGAGAAAACTCTCTCTCTCTCTCTCTGTGTGGGCAAATCGGTCTATACTTATTGCATCCTTACTCGTTATATAAGCTATATAGTTTATTGCTTTTAGTAGATTGTTACAGTGTTACACACAAAAACCCATCATAAAACAAAAAGATATAACGACGTACAATCACAGAATTTAAAAAACCCGACCAAAACAGTATCGGTATTCATCCACCTAAAAATCTGGAGTTTGCAAGTCATGAACGGTAAGGCAACAGCTGTGGACTTCACATCTGTGGTAGAGCTGACCACAAACACAGACTTCACGTCTTATTGCCCAAGCTTTACGTCACTAAATAAACGCCAGGTAACTCTCGCTGGACTGACCTGGGTAGTGCTGCATCACTGGCATGCGACTGAGAATTTTCACAGTTATGTCCCTTGACTAAAAAAACATCACTTGCAAGAAATATAACCATTGAATTTTTACAAAAGAGGTATTTGGGGATGGAGCAAGCTTTTGATTAGGGTTAAATTATACGGTTAAATGGTTACTTAGATTGATATTCAGACCCAGATTCCTCAATGTCAAGGTTGTTACTAATTTTCATTTGAAATTACGAAACATGAGGGAGCTGTTACTAAATTTTGAGGTTGAAACTAGGCAGGTCTGGTTTGGCTGGTCTCAATTATGCTTGAAATGTTATACTAGAAAATAGCTGAAAAGATGGTAGTACAATTCCATTAGTGGATGTTTCGTACTTCTTCTTCTCCTCTATCTCCTTTGCTGCTTCTTCTAGGGCTCTTTCTCTCTTCCGTTTCCACGATTTCTTCATACTTTCCGCCTGGCTCCACATATTCCATTCCCTGTCTTAATTCTTTATTTCATTTCAATTTTGTTTTATAATCTCCTCTCCTTGTCTTCGTTTCTTGTTACAAGTTTGTAAATCCATCAAGCCATGTTTTCAAAATGATGGCTATGAGATGAGCCATGTTTGTCGATAGAACAAACCAAGAGATAACAATTATAGAAGGGGTCTAAACCACAAAACGTCACACACACAAAACGTCACAACTTTCTGTTTGTTTTGGTTATTGTTGAATTGGTCATGCCACCTAGTCCATGGAGAAATATGACAATAAGTGACAACTCCACTAATAAAGACAGTTTGTTCTGTCTTTATTAGTGGAGTTGTCACTTATTGTCATATTTCTTTTGAAAATGTGTATTTTTCAAACTCCAGAACTCGTGTAAAAGCTGTGTTTAAATTTTGGGAACTGGGGGGTTTTGAAGAAGTATTTTGTTCTAGTAATCATACATGCAATATTATGTTTTGTTAGGAGATGACAGACTTTGCTGCACTGTCTAAGTATTCTTCAGACTATTCACATTAGTCCAAAGCAAGGTTGAATTTCATAGTGTTTTGAATGCAGCGATTCAGAGCAGATTGAAAGGCAAAGGTTGAGACAAAATAAAATGAGACAAAAATAGTGGTGTTGAAGAATATTATAAATAAAAGATTAGAACTATTGAAAGAGGAAATTGACTCTGTATGACAGAGTATAGAATCAGGTAACGGTATCATTGGAGCGCCTATATATTGACATTTGAATTGACTATTTTTAGATGACAGTTTTCAGGTATCCCTCTTGTATGTCTTTTCTTTTTTTTTATCCATAATTTGCAGTAAAATTTTAGATAGAAAAACCAATAAACCTGGCTGTGAACTGCTTATCACTAAAATGGTATTCATAGAACTTCGTTTTTCCTTTCTCTCTTGCTTTTACATTATTGACATTTGAATTGACTATTTTTAGATGACACTTTTCAGGTATCCCTCTTGTATGTCTTTTCTTTTTTTTTTATCCATAATTTGCAGTAAAATTTTAGATAGAAAAACCAATAAACCTGGCTGTGAACTTCTTATCACTAAAATGGTATTCATAGAACTTCGTTTTTCCTTTCTCTCTTGCTTTTTACAGATACCCATGAATTGGAGAGTGCACAACAATTTTTAGAAACTGCAGCCTCACAGAATCTTGCAAGTCTAAATTATTATATAATGAACTTTTGTAGTGTCTTGTAAAATAGGCATGAGATTGAAAACAAATGGTTGGCTACTACTACTAGCCCCAAGCATCATTTTATCAAAGATGTATTGTGCATTTAATCTGCTCAAAGCCTTAGGGGGCGTCCGGGTGAGCTGTAACAGCGTTTAGTAGAGTCTTGGGCTCATAATACCCATTTTCCAAATCCACTCTAGAATGCTACTTCAACATCTTTAGAATCGAGTACATCAGTTGATTTTTTTATATAAAGCCTGAAAAGGTACTAATTCTATGGCCAACTTTAATATGGCTGTATCATTCTGAAGAAAGTTGAATTTTCAAACCCGTTTTTCTCAAAAGATGTGATTTCTAGCATACAACGTTTTTAAAATCTTAAAATCTCAGAACGTATTCATGCCAGAGTGTTGAAATTTGGTACACAGCTAGACTGGTATTTTTATTGGGAACTAGAGATTTTCACTGGTTTATTTTGATTTTCATATCTTTTGTGCACCTTTAAAATCAAAATATTACAAAATTTAGTAATAGTTATTTTTTAATAAAATACTGATTTTTTTAAGCACATTTAAAAACAGCTGAGATAAATTAAATATATCTTACTCCTTATTTAAGGGTTTAAAGAATATATCTGAAAAGAATTTCATTGCTAGCCCATATACTTTTTGAGATTTTAAGATTTTAAATTTCGGCATTAAAATTCAACATGTCCGCCGTTACCATAACAAAACCGAATAATTTTCCCCAAAAATTTTTACATTTACATAGTAACTTAGATGCAAGCAACACATTGGCAGGAAAAAATTAGCCAAAAATGCATTAGGGAAAAAAGTGAAAATTCAGTAGGACGCCCCTTAATTTGTTGGAAGTATTTATATGTAATATTTAAGCTTATTGAGCAACAAGTATATTATAGCGATAAATATAGAAGAAAATCACGGGAATTCTACTTAACTAGTAGAAGAGAAAACTATCTAAAAAATGTTGAATAATTCTACCATTAAGAACCTTTTTTTTATTTTTTATCAATGTGTTAGATTTCAAAATTCACAATTGCAATAAAACTAATGTAAAGTTTCATTTTTCTTACAGCCCCAGTTACTTTTATCTCTCAGTGACGTTCTTAAACATGGTGGTAACAGCCCTGTTGCTCGGGATGCAGGCTGGTCTCCAGCTCAAAAATGCTCTCTATTCCAAAGACAGTGCAGTCAAGCTTCAACATCAGCAAAGATGGTTACAGATTTCAGAAGACGTCAGGAATCACATCAAACAAAATGTAATTGATCGTTTGTTTTTGTAACAAAAATACAATTATATTTCAATTTCGTATTAATTTGAAGAATTAGTCCGATTGTGTGATTTGGTAAAGTGCATTGCTTTAAAGTTAGATTAATGAGGTTGAGTCATAGATTCATAAATGTTTTATCAGTCTTTCATTTAAAGAGAGAAAAAGGAGTTCATCTATATATCAAAGCTTGAGATGTACCTTCACAACTAGAAAATAATTAAGAGCAGAACGCCATGTATTTTACATAAGAACTCTGCCATTGCTGCCCGAATTCCCACTATTGTTTGTTTTGTGACGTTGTGTTTACAATGAAAGTTTTGATTAATTCAAACAAGAAAAATATTTTGTAAAGTTCAAGTCTTGTTAAATTCCAGCAAGAATTAAGAAACACTTTTCCTATATCTCAAAGTTGTTTTTTACCAAGATATTATTCATCCAAATTTTAAGGTTTTGGACACTTTGGGAACAGAAAAAATGGTCCAAGCTCAGCTGCTCAATGTGTGGCCTATATCGCATGTGCTGAGCTTCCTCATTCTTTGTGGCGAGACTTGATCAACTGTATGACCAGCAATGTCATCAACCCTAACAGCACCGAAATGATGAAGGAGTCTACACTAGAGGCTGTAGGCTATATCTGTCAAGACATTGTGAGTATATTTTTTTCTATGAAACAACTTCTGAAGACAGATTATTCTCTTCGTTTTATTTTATAATGATATACTTTCCCCTTTCAGTCAACCGCACGGCAATTTGAGTGAATTTTCTCAGTAATGATGGTATACTGTAATATTTTTGTAATCATTCATATTTGGGCTGATAATAAGGAATGTTTCTGATCCTTTTGGCTTTGGCTAGCAGCCAGTGAGAAATTGTGAACTACATGACACAGCAGTTGATACATGATCGTGCCATACAATTAGGATATATAGTTTTCACATGAACCTTTTCCCATGGCTTTGATTTGGACCTTGATGCATGCCCCTGTTCTTGATATGGAAAATTCCATTAGCTCAAAAGAAAAATGACTTGATGCCAAAATTTGGCTTGAGCCATAGCATTTATAGGATGTGCTCAGAGTTTGCATTGTCCTGAAGCTATTCTTGAAAACTCAGTATCTATGAGTTTATCTAGTATCTATGAGTTTATCTCAGCCCAGACAGCCAAATAGAATGCTCTATGGGAGATGGGAGTGCAAAGAGTTGAGTGGCTTGTGTTTTTGTTCTTGTTTTCCTTTCTCACTTCCTTTTTAATACATTTGTCTCTAACCAAAGAAATTGTGTATGGTCAAGGTTATTATTAACAATACAAATAAAATGTAAACGTGTCTATTTTATTGCAGGATCCAGAGATTCTTCAACCACAATCCAATGAGATTTTGACAGCCATTGTACATGCCATGAAAAAAAGAAGAGCCTAGGTAAGTTTTACCAAAAATAGTTTTATCTGCTTTCGTCATAAGTTAAGGAGCTAAAGGTGATAAAAACCATGTTTTATGATTTTACTCCAATCTATTTTAATGAATAAATATTGTGCTCATGCAAAATTGTAGGATTATTTACATCTATGTGCCAAGTTTCACTTTCCCATGTGGTATAATTTCTGCACATATAGCAGTTATATCTTAGGATTTTTTTATGAAGATGAACTTCGCCTGAAACAAAATGTGCTCATAAACTTTTTGTTGTAAATGTCCCCACATTAATTTTCATGACTTGACATTTCTATTTCCCTCACATTTCACAATTTTCATTCTTTTCATTCAGCAACAATGTAAGACTTGCTGCCACCAATGCACTTTTGAACTCATTGGAGTTTACCAAGGCAAACTTTGACAAAGAGGTAAGTAGAGTGAAAATTATCACGACTTCTCAACTGTTACAATTCAAAGGTTTGAAGGCAGGTTATTGTATATTGTTGCCATCTTTGAAGAATTTTGGGTTTTTAGTGTTTTTAAATTGTCGTTATAAGAATATTTTTATTTGTCTTGTGTTCTTACTAGTATCATAATTTTGCTTACATTCAATTATCCACTCTGGACTTTGAAGCGAGTAGTTTATGAGCTAGTACCACTACTGGGTTCTCCGTTTATTTTATTTTATTCCGCTGCTCTTGCCTGTTATTTTGCTCTGTCATTTTTGGACAGTTGGTTGGTGCTGCTGTCCTACTTCTTTTATTTGACTCTGTTACCTATCTGTCATCTTGCTGTTCTAATATCATTGCATATGGTGGACTTGACTTACTGACTCACCACCACCTGTCGCCAATGATGTTGACTGACTTCATGGCCTTGGCTTTCCTCTTTATCTCCTTGATGAGTGCCTGTGGTGGATGGGGAAATTTCAATGAAACAATGCATACGGGGCAGTGCATAAGATGAATGGGGTATATTCCAATTAGTCTCATCAACTGGTTTCGGACGCTTGGCCTTTTCCCCACAGTAGCTATAGAATGATCTGCCAAAAATCATTGCATTCATGAAAGACGCTGGAAATCCTCGTTTTTATTTCAACTGGTTTTGGAAATCTCTGCCTTTACCACAAAGGAGCTATAGAATTATCTGTAAAAAATCATTACATTCAACAAAGGTATATCCCCATTTTTATTTCACTTGAGTTTAGTCAAATCAACTGCTTTTGAAATCTCGGCTTTCCTCACAGTAGCTATAAGGAAGTTCTGTCAAAAGTTATTGCATTCAACAAGGACACTGGAAATTCCCGTTTTCTATCTGACATTTAAGTCAAAGTAAAACCTCTCTCACACAGTGAGATTCAAAAAGCGAGCTTCCTTGGTATTTGTGGGATTTCCGCTCCCAAATTTCAGCTTGCCTGACATGTGTGTTCAAGAAGAATCTTGTTTGTCTTCATGCCTATCATTTCTATTTTAAACTTGGGACGTCGAATCAGGTAAATAATTGGCCGTTTCTGTAGTTTTTACAGGACAGCTTTAATAATGTGTCCTTACATTGTGAGATTTTCAATCCAAACTGCTGATTTAGATTAACCTTATTGTTTCTTTCTCAAACAGTCAGAACGCCACTTGATTATGCAGGTTGTCTGTGAGGCTACTCAATCAACGGACACAAGAGTAAGTTGAACATAGATAAATACCATCTCTGTCTGATAAGTCTATAACTGTGATACTGGTTAATAATTGGCCTAAGTAATCAATGTTCTGTTGTTTTGTTTTTTTAAACTTTGAGTAGTTTTAAGTAGAAGTTGTCACCCATTTGGATCTTATAGAAATAAACACGGAAATTAATCATTAATACTTGTAACATTGTATATAATTATATTATATACTTTTGATATCCAGATATTTTCTTTTTAGCCACTTATTTGAATCTGTCTTTGTGCTGTTTGCCCATGTTGTTGCTCTTTCGATAATTTAAATGGCGATGGAATGTTGTGAGAGTTTGTTCCTGTATAGATTGAATTGAATTCAATGGTTGATCAGGATATATCTACTTTGTTCCCACAGGTACGGGTCGCTGCGCTGCAATGTTTGGTGAAAATCATGTCGCTGTATTATATATACATGACTCACTACATGGGACCTGCTTTGTTTGCTGTAAGTAGCCCTCTCCATATTCATTAAAGAGAAGGTTTTTTTTAAAATAGTGGGGGGGGGGGCACAGTGTATTGAACCTATTTAATCTGATCAAAAATTAATTATTATTCTAGAAATTTGTCTTTCTTAAGTTTGGAGAATGGACTTGTTACAGTAAGTAGACCAAAACCCTGTCAAATATACTCAAAGTAGTTATTTCAGATAGAAAGGCGTTGATTTCCAGTGATCTTGCTTTTTCTGAAGTCTGGAAGATGTGTGTTAAAGTGGGTGGTAGTAGAGTTGGGTTGGTGCTTCTTTTCTCTTTTTTTTTTGTGTGTAAAGGATATTAGCTTGTATTTTCTGTATTAATGTATAAGAAGAAAAATACAGTTCCTTGAGTTTTTTCCCCTTTTTTTGTTGTAAGGTTTATTTTGGCTACGGGTCATTCAATGGGTCAGCAGGGTGTCCAGCAAGGTCGGAAATATGTTGGATTTTTCACACTCAAGTCGGAAATTGATGGGTAGGAAAACGAGTTGGAAATGGGGCTCAGGTAGTAAAAACAGGGTTCCCCTGCATCAGGGAAATCCTTGAAAATGAAAAAAATGTTTCCCGGTCAAAAATACCAGGGAAAATGATATATTGAGGACCAACTTGAGAGAAAATCAGGGAAATCGAAGTAGACATGAACAGTTATCGGCACCACGAAATGGGAAAATGCGAATAAGTTTGTGGACAATGAATCATCATTTTGTCATCCATTTCCGGTCATGCATGCTTTGCTGTCTGGCGATTCTTTCATGTTGAAACTAAACGATTCCGATACCTTCTTTAAAATTATAAAGTTTGCCTGGGGAATTAGTATCGGATTTCGACACAAAGTTTTCAATACTGTCTTTAGTTTTAGCGCCTATACTAATACAATGAACTGTGTATTTACGGCCCAGCCTCCTTTCTTCAATTTGACTTTTACTCTGGAGATATTGAGAATGTCGTGTGTGTGCGTGGTGCACGTTGATCAAAGAGAGACGGAGGGCAAGAATAGAGGTGGGAGAGAGAGAGTATATATGGAGAGTCGGGAGTAAACGGATGACCTAAAGGCAAATGAAGAATGGATGATGGGAAAACATATAGAGGTGGGGAGGGGCTAAACATATGATGGCTAAACAAGAGGCGACTGAGTCTGACATACGGTATCCGAAGAGAAAGAGAACGAATGTGTCTTCCACTACAGTGTAAATATGGGTGGGAAAGGGTAGAACCCGAGAACCGGGAAGAAGGCAATCATGTACTATGCTAGATTTAGATCTAGATTCCGGTTTTATTGAAGAAGAAAGAAAGAGTGGGTGGGCGGTTGCCAATACAATGGAGATTTTTACTAGGGAGGGGGATCTAGATCCAGTTTTAAGTTTTGATCCTGAGAAAGAAAAAGAGAGACGGGGGGGGGGTGGTTAAAAGTAGAACAGAAGAAGATTTATAATTGGCAGAGTTCAAGTTGGAGAAAAAGCCTCCCAAACCTCATTTTCTTCTCAGTAGACTGAGTAAGTATTTGTGTGTGTGTTCAGGCTATGACATTCATTGTCACTCTTGTGTTTGATTTAGTTTTCGAAAGGGTTAAAAAAAATAAAAAATTCCTTTTTGCACTGTTTACATGTTTTGTAAAATGATAGGGGTAAATCTATCACTACTATCAGCTATCAGAATTATTTTTTTCTTCAGAAGTGTAGAAAAATGCTGAAATATTATTAATCCAAAGTGAAACATTAAAGAAATATGTGATCACTTTTCATTTCATTGAGATGCACTAAAAGTCATTCATTTGAATTGACAATTTATGATAATGCGTTGAAATTGGAAATATTTACGATGTTCGCCGTTTCTCGCATAGGGAGAGCATTTCATTTCCTAGGTAGGATTTTTTGTGTTGAGGTAGGAAATTTTCAGTTGACTTTTTGCTGGACACCCTGGGTCAGGTAGAATTCTTTGTAACTTGTGGTTGTTAAAACTTCTGAATACACCAAGACATCTTCATATTTTAATCTTTGATATCAGATCATGCCGTGAGATAATCCATTTTGTAATGCTAATGGTAAGTAGATTCTGGAAGAAGAAGAAAAATCTTCTACTGGTATTTTATGTATTTCAGATCACTGTTGATGCCATGGAACACGAGAATGATGAGATATCACTGCAGGGAATTGAATTTTGGTCAACAGTCTGCGATGAGGAAGTTGATTTGGCCATTGAATTATCAGAGGTATACAAGTTTAATGTCCACTCTCTTTCTTACTGTTATTATTTGTTTTAGTTGTGCAGTCTCTTTTAATTCTCATGCTTGCTTGAAGATGTTTTGCAATTTCTACCATGTTGTGTTTGAACTTTTGGAAACAATCACATCTAAATGTTATTTGTTTTTTGTTTTTTTACAAGAGAACAGTAGATGTAATAAATCGTAAGATATATAAACCTCTATGTTTAGAATTAAGTCATGATCCACAGTCTCGATTTCCTGAGCTTTACACAACAATGTTTGTCCTTTGATTTTTCTTGATGGATGTGAAAACTTTCTCAGTCATCAATCAATTTAAGCTCTGGATCAATTTTCTTCCAAGCGCCTCCTGGTTTGTCTCTTTCCTCCATTTGCGACACTTTTTCCCTCACAGCTGCTTCCTGTTTCTCTTGCTCTCACATTATCACATCCCACAGTCACCATACTTTTGCCATACTGTCGAGTTCGAATGTTTAGCATTTAGAGTGGCGGCATATGGGCATCTGTTAAATTTTACATTGTTTTGCTAGCTAAACAATCAAACTCTTATGTTTGGGGTTGTTTTCCTCTTATACCGTTTGATACGGTCGTTTTCAGACAATATTTTGTAGAAGGGTTGTGGGACGAATATTCCCTGTTAATGATAAGTAATTTCGTTTCACTTTTATCTTATTTTGCAATTACCTAATTTCATATTATAATATCAATTTGTAGTGTAAAAAATGGCCATATAAACTTAATCCTGCTAAATCCATGAGTAAAAGGACGTGAGAACTAGAAAGGTATAAAATCTAACAATTGAAAATGTGAGCCAAAAATTGTCACCACGCACACATACACCTCCTAAATGCTATATGACCAAGCGTACTGTGATGAAATGGAAAGATTTATAATCACCAATGTATTCACGTTCACAGGCAAATGAACAAGGACGTCCTCCTGAGCGCACCAGTATGTTTTATGCAAAGGAGCCCTGCAGTATCTTGTCCCCATTTTGTTAGTGACACTCACAAAGCAGGTACAATTTTTGTGTATGATCAAATGAATTGACCAATGTCGTTATTTGTGATATGACAATACGTAGACCTGTGATGCTCTTTGTTAATCCTTGTTGATGACATATTATTTTTTTCCGTTTTTGTTTGTTTTGTTTCTTATTTGTTTTGTTTTTTTTCTCAATGTCATTTTTAAAAATTTATTGAGAGGAACATACAATCATGGTGGCATATCAAGACAAAACTTCAATTTCCTCACATATGTCACGTTAATCTCAAAAAGTAAAAAATGGAGCAGATAATATCGGAAACTGTTAAACTATGAAATTAAGTCATACTTTTTTACTTTTTGTTATCCTTTTCTGCGGGACTCTTATTCTGATCCTAATGTGGAATTTTTTAACTGTGTGCAAAATAGGTTGATGTGTTTGTTGAAATGCATTCGTTGTAGATATAATATGTATTTTTTGCCTTAAGTATGACAGACCCAAAGTGGCTAATATTTAATCTTCTATGTTTGATTATACAGGAGGAATTTGATGATGACGACGAATGGAATCCATGCAAAGCAGCTGGTGTTTGTCTTATGCTCATGGCTACTTGCTGTGAAGACGATGTGGTGTCACACGTTCTACCGTTTGTTCGCGACAACATTCGGCACGCTGACTGGAGATTCAGGGATGCAGCAGTCATGGCATTTGGTAGGAATGTGTTCACGTCATTTGTTTTGTTGGATTTTGCATTCTTGTATACTTGCCACATTTTTTGAAAATCTTAAAAACCCAGATTGAGAGGTTTGAAAGAAATATTCCACCTTGACAGTTCAAGTAGAATTGCTGTTTCAGTATTTGTTATGACAAGGGGTGGTTTACAGTGCTCCTGGTAGGTCCTTCTTGGGGGGGGGTGCTGGTACTGGTCCTCAAATTGAATCTCTGGCTAAATTTGTCTATTTTGAACTTTTGTGAAAATTTCAATGAAACAGAAGGCGAATTGATACTGCTTAATATTAACATGATGTCCTGAATTTGTTGTAGGTTGGTTCATCCTATTCCACGATAAAATAAACTGAGACTGTTTGCGTTGTGATTTTATTTAAAATGGGAAGAAAAAGAATAGAAAACTGGCAATCGAGCAGGTACTACTAAGAGTCAGGATTTGGAAGTTTCTGCCTGAGGGTAGATAGTTGCCCAAATGCAGGGGGATTTGGTAGTCAAAAGGCAAGGTATCAACCTTTCAACCAAACGGTTTTGGTTTTAAGCGCCGGCAGGTTGAAACTTCTTTGGAGCAAAATCTACCCACCCTGGTCCAGGTAGGTGGATTGACACCTAGTCCCATTGGAGACGGACGATAAAAAAAGTAGGTCCTGTGTGCACATCACAACATTCTGTGCACGTTAAAGATCCCTTGGCTGTTTACAAGGCAGTCCAGGCAAAATTAAAAATCATATTGAAGCCCCCTGAGATCACCTTAGTCGTGGATGCGGGTAAAATCAAATCAAAGGAAAACAGTATATCCCAAATGTGTTATCTTATTAATGTCTATGTAATCCCATTCGACAGGTTCAATACTGGAGGGACCGGACCCTGAAAAAATGAAGCCTATCGTTGGACAAGCCATGCCCATGTTGATTGAACTTCTGAAGGATCCTAGTGTTGTGGTGCGGGATACTGCTGCGTGGACAGTTGGTAGAGTTTGTGAAATTCTTCCGAGTCTGTCTTGCATGAGACTTGCCTGACACAGTTGTTGAATACTCTAGTAGACGGATTGGTGGCGAGCCTCGCGTTGCTAGTAATGTATGCTGGGTAAGTTTGTTTATGTTGGCTTTGTCTTTGTTTCTCCTCAGCTGTATTTCTGGATATGTTGCATATGATTTGGCTCTTCTCTTTGTTTTGTTTTTTTTTGTAAAGGGTTAACAGAAATATTTTCAAGCTAAACATCTTAAGACGTAGGTCTTTGTCGCGAGGAAGGCATGATTTTTGTTGTGCTCATTAGGTAAAGACATATCGTTTCCATAGTTTTCCTAGTTATCATTGTCCTAATTCTCTTACTTTCAATTAGCATTTTTAAAATTAGAATTTTTATGACTTCTTCATTCTCCACAGGCCTTTTCAAGTTTGGCAGAAGCAGCCTATGAAAATGCTGAACATCCTGAAGATGGAACAGAACCAGAAACATATTGTCTTTCAAAATATTTCCCCACCATTGTGGAGCGCTTGTTACAAACAGCGGACAGGTACTGTCTCACGATAGCTTTATTCTCCTTTGAAATTCTTCTTTCTTTTCCCGTTTTCTCTGATACACATACTAGCGTTTTCCTTTTTATAATATTCCCGGAGTGTGTGCTGAGACGAATTATGGCATCCATACTTGGGATCCGGAATGATGTTGAAGTGCGAAAAATTATTAACCTCTCTAAGTGAAATGGGAAATAATTATATTTTTAAGTCCTCTACAGTTAGAATTAAATATTGTGAGTCTATATTTCTACAAATAAAAAATTGAGATCCAAATCCATGCTGTGTTTAGTCAGTATTATTAGGTTTGGTCAGTACTCTATGTTGCCAGGGCCTTTGATTGTAATGGCTGGAAATTCTGACCATGAAAAAGTTTCCTCACTCACAGGTACTCTTTTTAAAAAATTAATCCAAGTGCTATTTTTGATTTTAAAAATGAATACAATGAAAACCTAAAGCAGACTATTTAAACCTAAACACAAGAGAAAGTATGCTTTATATAGACACACATGTATATACAAACGTGCCCGGAGACAATGTCTAGATCGCTTTTCTTCTCATATTGTTAGATGAGGGCATCGTGGTGTCTTCCCTCCGCGACGAGGGACAGATCAGTCTTGCAGGTAGAGGAACGTTATAAAGTCAATGACCATCCGTTTTCTACCTGACAAGCAAGCAAATGGAATTTTCCTCACTCACCTACGTGCATGTTTGATTTGATTGACATCGATTAAATTCAATTGTGTGTTGAGGAATGATGATTTTAGACCATCGTTCATTTTGCCTCTACAAAACATTGTGTTGTGGCGCCACGCTGTCCGGCAGGTAGAGTAAGATTGAGTTTTAAAGACCTATGCTAGACATATGACCCTTGTTTGCTTGTCCGATGTGGATGAAATTGACACCTTGCCGTTTGGCAGTGAGAGTGCTGTCAGCAGCTATATGTTACATCTGAGAGGCACCTCTTGATCATCTACACATTTGGTTTGATTTTTCACATCTGGTGTAATTGAAATGCTTTCATGTTTGAAATCTATAGAGGGGAAAGACATTTGAAATTAGGTGTGTATTAAAAATGGTGTTTTGCCAGCCCGGATGTGTTGTTTAATGGGTCAATCGTGTAGAAAAATTTATGTGTCCTGAGATAACAGGGCGGTAGGTTGGCCGTGGTGTTAGTCGACGTGTTCTTGTACTGTCTAGATCTAGAGCTAAATGCAGCTCTTGTGGTCACTAACGTTAGCTGCGATTTGATAGCATTGGGCTCATGTTCACGATGTCACTCTACTCATCGACAGGAAGTTTCAGGTATATTGATATTAAAATTGAGGACGACTTGAGATTTTGGTTGATGCAAACTTTAGTTTGTTAACGGAAAAGTAGGCCGGAGTTGTCAGCAAAATAATGCATGAATGAGTTAATTAATTAGTTTTGCTTTTTTTAAAGATTGCATAGTGTTTCAAGTGACGTTCCTCTTACAGCAATGTAAAATATAGTCTTTGAATTATGATGCCATGGAAAGTACTGTAGATTTTGAGTTTAGAGATGGGAGTTTTCTTTTACCCTTCAACCATTTATAAAGTGTAAACAATTCTTAATTTTTATGTTTTGGGTTTTGAAATGTAAAGAAATTTTTGTTTATCCCATACAGAACTGATGGCAACCAGCACAACTTAAGAAATGCCGCCTATGAGGCTTTGATGGAGCTAGTCAAGAACAGCCCTAAGGTAGGTCGAGTTTAAGGCAAAATGGGTTTATTCATTTGAGGTTTTTTTCATATACAAGCATAACCATGAATCTCTTTGATCAGATGCAAATTTTTACGTTTTTGTTTTAGAATATCTTCTTGAGATTTCAATTCTGTTTCAAACATTTCAAGTCATATATGCCTTGCTTTTTTTTATGACAAAATATTTTCCATCCTGTAAAATGAGTTAAAAGACTTTGCTTTCGGCATTTGGTAGTTTTGTTTTGATGGGGGTTTTTAATTTTTATTTATTTGTTACAAGTTTTTAATTTTTGCAAATAATTTGCTGTTTTTTATATTTCATTTTTTAGGATTGCTACGTTAGTGTACAGAAAACTACCCTGATTATTTTGGAACGCCTGGAAAGGGTTTTGTCCATGGAGGTATGTATAAGATGAGTGTATTCAAGGGGTTAGAGGGTAAATTGTGAGATGGCAACATGCTGGGCAAAAAATATTTTAATTTATAATAAAGAAAATTAAACCTTGATAGAAGGGGTGAGTCATTGAGAAACAAAAGAGGAATATGGGTAGGGATAGGATTTGTGTGCATGTGTGTGTTCTTGTAGGAAGGGTTGGTGATGGAGGAATATATTGGTGTATTTCAGTGTAGCTCTTGGGTCTCAGTGTAAAATTGTCCGTGTTAAGAATCGCATGTCAAACTCAATGTTTGAGAAATTTTCGCATAGTTAGCATAATTGTAAATGGCTTTTGTATTCCTATCCTGATTTATAAGGACCCATAGACTCATTGTTCACTCATTCATCCATGCCCAGTTTCTTTATTTATTCATTCAATGCCAAATGGGGGTTGTGATCTTGTGGTTATATTAGCTTTAAAAACAAACTACTCTTTTACTTGTGGGCAGTTGACAAGTGCCGCTGGTAGGTCCTGCTTCTTTCCTTTCGTTTTTTCTCTCTTGCTTTTTCCTCTTTTTTAGTTCAACCTGAGATCACCGCTCATGGTGGACTGGGTAAATTTCAATGAATCGAAAAATCTCTTTTAATTTGCTTTTACGTCTTTTCCAACTACTGGGGGATAGTGTGTTCATGGTAAAAGAATTTTACATAGTTTTGACGAAATGTTGAAATGTTATTTTAAATTGTCATACCTCATTAATTTACTTTGTTTTAAAAGTGCTCAGGATCCTCTTATCAAGTCATGTAGACGCTTATGGCCATGCTTTTTCATCCCAGGCCTCTTAACACTCCTGAATGATATCTTTCCATATAATTTGAATTTCACACCGCCGGGAAGGAAGAAATTAACAAGCGTTGGTAAATCTTGCTCCAGACATTACGCTGAATTGTATTATATTTACATGATGTTTTTTCTGATAGAACAATGTATTTATTCCTGTACAGGGTGCCATTGTCTCCAGCAATGACCGCGTCCAGTACAATGACCTGCAGTCTCTCTTATGTGCCACTCTTCAAGTGAGTTAACTTGCTGTGTTGTATATTACTTTCAATTGTGTTTGCTCTGCCTAGCATATAGTGTTCTCAAGATAAACCTTACTGTTTTTCACTGCACTATCCATTTACTCACCTTCTTATCTTTTTATGTATTTCTCCTAAAATCTACACATAAATGATTTGACTTAAGATAATTTATTCTTGATTTAAACACATTGGTGTATTCTATTATTTTTCAACCGGCAAATATGATGACACAAATTTAATTTTCTTTTTAAAGGATTAATAAAGATAATTGAATTGAAAATGGTTGAAATATATTATTATGTAATCTACAGTGTTAACCTAGCGATGCCTAAATGCTTTCTACGCACTTAATTTGTTGCCAGAGTGTACTTCGAAAAGTTACTCCTGACGATGCTCCCAAGATTTCTGACCAGATAATGAGAGCACTCTTAGCCATGTTCCAATCTACCACTGGCAAAGCTGGTGGAGTTCAAGAGGATGCTTTGCTAGCCATGTCGACTCTTATAGAAGGTATGTAAATTCCTGTTAGGTTCAGGAGATACTTAACAGTATGTTGCTCTGACTGCACTTAAAATGGTAAATCTGTACTGTGGAGATTTGCAAATATTAACTTTTAAGGAGTGGATGTGACGCTGTTGTCATCTAAAATTCCAGACAGCGGGCAGTGTTTACAGCAGTCTCTATGTCAGTCCTGGCATTGTCTGCAAGATTGATAATAGTTTTTTTAAAAAGACTTGAACGTGTGTAGGTGAGTTTCATACGGCTACATGGTAGTAGCAGTCTTAGCTCAGATGCTTGGTTTAAACCTGCCAAATATTTTTGACTTAGTCCTGCAGGCGAGCTGGCAGTCTCTCTGGGACATGGGCTGGGCATCTCATGGGAACGTATGCTGGCCGTCTCCCTTGCCAGGGGTTTGTGTTTTGAAGTAGCCCCTGCAAGGCTTGTGTAGGCTTGTCGCTGTCAGCTGTTTGGTCAGCTGTAATAGAATACAGTCTTGTGAACAATGGTTTATGCTAAAAGAAAGATAATAGAATAAAGGGAAGTAAAAAGGCAAACAGAAATCTTTTTAAAAAGTTAAATTTTGTTAGTTTGATGCCTTCCACCTTTGGTGATATATATATCATCATGATCCTGTGAAGAATGGAAAATTTTAATCACCATTATTAGATATAATCAGCAAAGATAAAGAATCCAAAACACAGTCATAGTATTTCTGCAAAGATGGGTGGTCAAAAGATGCCTTTATTGTTTCTTCACTTTCAACTCCTGTGTACTTTGCTGATGCTGACTAGTAATGCAAACTTTCCTTCACCAGATAGTGAGGATTCCTTGCTGACATTTCTCTTCAAATATTGTCATTTTTATCACTAGTTTTAAAAAAAATCTTCTTGTTATGGATAAATGGGTCATTTGGCTAAAAAAAAAATTCCCCTTTTCAAATATTGTCTTATTTGTAGTTTTCTTCCTGTTGTGGTTAAAATGTATATACATCTTGTAGGAGTGTTAATTTTAAGAGAGTTTTACAATGTATGTACCTGACATTTGAATCATCATATTCCTCAGTTCTTGGAGACAAATTTCAGAATTACATGGATGCTTTCAAACCTTACCTCCTTCTGGGCCTGAAGAATTTTGCTGAGTATCAGGTGGGTAAAGACATCTCCCCACACACACACACACACACACATTTACACCAGTTCTACCCATTATTTAAGCCCATGGTTTAAGTATAGCAAATGGGGGTATGGGTCAGGTCAGGCATAGAAAGCATTGCCCCAGCTAGGGTGGTTTGAGCGGGAATCATTTTGCTGGGAACAAATTTCAGAATTACATGGATGCTTTCAAACCGTACCTCTTTCTGAGCCTGAAGAATTTTGCCGAGTATCAGGTGTAGTGTAATCCTTGTTCCTGAATTTTGTCATATATGTGATTTTTGTTGGTGATGCTTTGAAGTGGCAAAATCAGTAACTTTCTCTTTTGTCTTTTCTTTTTTTTTCTTTATCAGGTTTGCTTGGCAGCTGTTGGCATTGTTGGAGACTTGTGCCGAGCTCTTGGAACAAATATCCTAGTTCATTGTAATGAACTAATGATGATGTTATTGGAAAACCTAGGGGTGAGTGTTTTATTAAAATGAACTGATTATAATGTTAACCGGAAAAAACGTGTTTCATTGAAATGAATTGATGATAATGTTAATCGGAAAACTAGGGATGAGTGTTTCATTGAAATGAATTGATGATAATGTTAATCGGAAAACCTAGGGATGAGTGTTTTAATGTCTTGCGACTGATCTCTTCACTGTTTTTGCAATATTTGTTTCAGAATTTCACGCTTTTTTGGTACTCTTGTTTTATTCGTTGCGTAAGGAATAATTATATGCTACTGCTGTTACCACAGCATATAGAACATTCCTATAGCAATTGTTGGAAAAATAACAGATTGTTTCACGTTTGTTTACTTTGAACGATAAATGCAGAAAATATTCTGTCAGGTATTAGAATTATATGCTAAGGTGTGATATGTCGTAAATCCTGAACCAAGGCTCATTTCCTGAATCTAAAGAGGAATGTTATTTTGTATTTATCCCCACAGAATGACAGTGTTCACAGGTCAGTGAAACCTCAAATCCTGTCAGTATTCGGGGACATTGCCTTGGCTGTTGGAGCCAACTTCAAACCGTACTTGGATGTTGTCATGACCACCTTGCAACAAGCCTCTCAAGCCCAGGTTGACAAGGTGAGGATTTCTTTTTACAATTTGTGATATAGTTAGGTCTCTTCGGCTGTACTCTGTTAATAATACAGCAGGACACTAGTAATTGTCAAACGTTCAGTGTCTCTCCTTGTAGGCCACATGTCCAGGATTCCTTAAGTTCCTTTAAGACCGTTATGGCCGATAAAGATGGATTTATAGTCCGTATCCCCGCAGAAGTGCAGGCTCAGCGACTGTACATCATATATCTCCTCAGCAGGCCATTTCATTCAACGTCCTTCTCAACTCCCGGGAGGAGCATACAGTACATAAGCTTGTTAGGCTTTTCGTACTAACACTCAAACAAGATATTTCTCTACCTATAGCTGGGTATTCATTCACACCTGAGTCAAGTTGGGAAAGCAGAGTGAAGTACCTTTCCTAAGAGTACAACGTTGTGGGGAAAACCCAACTGTGTCAGCCGTAGGGTTCAACCAGGGTCGTCGTGATTACCAGCTCACAACACTACTGTTCAGCTGCAACGCCGATAGAGCCGGAGCGTATTCCAGATTCTATAGCGTGAAGCCGAACAGGTGATAATAGTCACCTCTTGGACGTGCTGCTAGTCTGGCGCAGGTTTTTTACTCCAAAGCTAGTGCTTTTACCCATTTGCACCTGGTTTAAGTTCCCAGAAGAAAAATAGAAGCAGGTTTTATTTTTATTTCTGGCAGAAGGCTATTATATTTAGATTTGATGTCTTTACGTTTACCAGAAAGGCCTTTAGAAAGTCTTCTGTTTTCGAATATGTTCCTTCTTTAATGCTCCTGTTTTCATTCCATCTCTCCAGACTGACTATGACATGATTGATTACCTGAATGAACTGAGAGAAGGGTGCTTAGAAGCCTACACTGGCATAGTCCAAGGCTTGAAAGGCGATGCTGACGCCCCCAACTGTAAGCAGTCTTTTGTTGTCAATGTTGTTTAGGCACATATGATCACCTGTATATTCTTTTTAAAAATTTTGAAATCCAACTGTGTTTTTGGCATTAGTTAACATATTTTGACACCCCTTTTACAAATATTCTTTCCATAGACATTGAATGCTTGTTATTTAGGAAAAAAGGACTAAACTAGAACAAAATTACTAGACTTCCCAGGATCAGCCATGAACATCATAAATAGATTATCCGTCAATTACCACCATGAGATTGTCTGAAGAATCAACTTTAAAACTGCGAACTATAGAGATAAATAGATAACTTTAAAAGTTCCTTCAAGGCCATCACGGCCCGTAGAACTTGAGCGTATTCCGGTTCCAGGGAAAAGGTTTATTTAAGATATGGCTGTGTAGAAGAAAGCTGTTTCGACAGATTTAAACCCTTAGAAATTAAATGTGCTTATAGCTATTATCTGTATTGTTTTTCTCTCCAGTGGATGTGAATTTGATCCAGCCCCATGTCAATCATATTGTGTCATTTATCGAGCATATTGCAGTGGATGAAGACAAGAGTGATAGCAATGTGGCTGCCTGCTGTGGTCTTATAGGGTAAGTAATGAGGAGTAGGTTTGGGAGACCTCTACTGTCTGCAAAATGCAACGCATATCATATTGTTTCTGTTTTGAAAGACGTTTTCTAGCTGTTAAAGTTCTTGGCAATCTGGTTGTTTCATGATGTAGATTGTCAGCCTGAAACGCCTTTTAAACTGGGTCTTAATTACTAAATATTATGGTCTTTCAGCTTACATCAGTGCTTTAGTGATGCTTTAATTAGCGTTATTGCCAAGTTGGTGAATCTAGGTACACCTCGTAAGAGAAAATTTCACTGGTGATAAAGAAGGAATGAGAACAAGTCTTTAACTTTTTACGTTGATTTTTTATGTAATGATTTATATTTCAATATGTTTAGGTTATGTTTCCTTGTCCCTTTTCTACTATTTGTCTGGAACGCTTTACCTGTTTGTGTCAAGGCAGCTGTTAACGTTGCAGATTTCAAGGAAAAAATGAAAACCCATGTCAAATATTTAGGACAATTTTATTGCATCTTTGAGCTCTGTATTTTATGTTTAAAGTCAAATTGTGGTTTTAGGTTTGAAGACTTAATTTAAAATATTCTAGTATTCATATGAACGTCTCGTGACTTTAAATATGCACATCCTGCCCATTGGGTTTGATTCTATTGCGATGTAAAGCGCTTGAGGCTTCGGCGAAAAGCGCCATAGAAGCACTCTATTTATCCATATATTTATTTGTTTGTATCTCTTCTTTTGGGTAACAGCGATTTGTGCTCAGCCTTTAGCAATGCCATGCTACCGATGGTAGACCGTGAGAGTATTACCAGCCTCCTTACTCTGGGCAGGCGAAGCAAAGTGCAAAAAGCCAAGACTTTAGCCACGTGGGCCATTTAAGGAAATTGAGACTCAAGAACAATGCGTCCTCATGGTAAGATTGGACAGGGGAATTATGTGGTTGAAAATACTGTTGTTATCTTCAGTATTTTAAGAATTAATTTATACTCTTTATACCTTTATTGTACATTTCGAACTGGATTATATTCTCTTTCATCACCTTTCTCCTATTTTCTTCTGTCTCTTTCTCCCTCCCCCTCCTCTTTTCTTCCTTTTCCATTTGACTAATGAATCAATCTTACATGAGACCCGTCATTTCCTAATCATTTCTGCCACTGTGTGCTGATGATGACATTACCAAGGTGATTTTCTGTGAGCCCTTGATTAGTCTTACTGAGGCATACACAATGGTTTGATTGTTTTCCTAATGAATTACCTCTGGCATTATCTGTGGTCATAGTCTTAAATAGCAAAGATTGCACAAGATAAAGGAAAGAAAAATGTTTAACTGGATGTATTTTACAGTCTGCCTTTACACTTTCTTTCTTTATTTATTTAGTTCCTCTATTTTGAATTTAGTAGCTTTCTTCTCTTTCCTTTTCTGTTTGTTTTCTTCAGTCAGTAATCTTATTTTGGCAATCACTAGGTGATGACCACTAAATATTTCTGCTCCTCTGTTTACTCTTGCATCCAATATACTGTAAAAAAAGGGAGCTGCTAACTATTACATAGTCTATCATTAACTTTTCACACCTGTCTTCATTTACTCTTGTATATTTGTGGATATCTTTATGAGGAAAAAAGGTGTTGGCTATTTTAATGTTAATTCTTTAGGCAAAAATCTATTGGTCTCTCCATTTGGAGTTCTTCTTTACCTATTACTCCTGACGTTGCTATATTGTTGCCTACTCTAGCGTTTAAATCTCCTAAAACCATCAGTTCCTGTTTGTGTTTAAGATTCTCTGCAGCTATTTGTGAATCTTTTGGAAGGTATCTTTTTCTTCTTTAGTGGCGTCTTCGTTTGGTCCATAAGCTATTAATAATTTAATTTCTCGTTCTTTTGGTTTAATATTTACATCTAATAGCCGTGGGCTTATAAATTTCCAGCTTTTCATGCCTTTTATGCACTAGGAGACATACTCTTGTTTCTGTAATAGCCAAAATGTCCTACATTGAATTTTTCCATTTCTTCAACTAATTTTAACTCTTTTCCATTTATTGCCCTAACGTTCCATGTTCCAAAATCATAGTCGGTGTTCTTTTCCATTTTCGTCGTTGAAGGATCAAGCCGGTTATATTATATTCATTTCTCTGCATCAGTTAGGTTTCGGATAAGCAGGGATTAGCCCACTGTATCCTAGGTAGATGGTGGGGCTGCCAGGCCTTGTTATTTTCTGTCAGGGTTAACTCCCTTAGGCTTTGGTCATTCAATACCAGCCTGCAAGGCAGCAGGTTATTTTCTGTCATGGTTAACTCCCTTAACCTTTGGTCAGTCAAGACCAACATGCAAGGCAGCAGGTTGTCTGTCAATGTTAACGCCCTTAGCCTTTGGTCAGCCAATACCGACCTGCAAGGCAGTAGGAGACTCGTGGAGGGCGGGATCATCTACTCCCCATACAGGTGCTTACTATCCACTGCCTGGTGCCTTTACACACTGCCTGATATTTAGATCCTTATCCTTTAGCAGCCAATTTTCTGTAATCTTTGTCAATTTGTGGCATAGATCGCTTTTGTATCAGTTTGTCTGTGACACGTTTATATATTTTGGGTGGTGTGTTGGTGTATAGAGTTGTGTTGCTGTTTTTTTTTTTTGGGGGGGGGGAATTTTTGTAGGACTTTTGGCTTTTTGTTTAGTCGTCTGTATTGGAAGAGGTGAGTCCGGTTGGTGTAATGTCTGGCAGTGTTTAGATCAGTAGTTTTCACATTTTAATTGTAAATTGATTCTTAGCTCTCTAGTTGGGACTGATGCGGTAGATCCTGCAATAGTATTTGTGTGGCTCTCCCACCCCCATAGGGTGTGAATTGATAATTTAATGCACTTGGCAAACATGAATGTCAAACTGCTGTAATTGCCTTATTTCTACTGATTCTACTCTCCTTTTCACATGCATGGTGTGTCATTGTCGTTCCTGAGTTGTTTGTTTATGTTTTTTATATCTCATTCGGGTCAAAAGAAAATGTCAATAGTTAATAAAGCATGGGAGCTAAGTATCCAGAGAGGACCCTTGAACCCTTAGCAAAAATATAATATGGGGGAAAAGATCTTATGTCGAAAATGATAACCTTTTTTTTTTCATTTGTTGTATTTCTTTTATCTTTAAAAATAATTTTTAAAAAAAAAAGTTTTATTAATTGGCTTTTATTTGTGGGAGCAAAAGGGACTTTTCAGTGGGTTGTAAATTATACTCTTATTAAGGGATGCATGATTTATATATATACTTTCCAATTGTATACCAGTAGTCTTTTGCTTATATATAATTAATGCTTTATATAATTGTTTTGAAATCGATAAAGAACACCTAACACTGAGAGAGTTAGGCCAGTTCTAAATGCTCAGGCCAGTTCTAAATGCTCATCAGCAGGAGAGCTTTTGTCTGTCCATCCTAGTTGGTTGCCATCGTAGCTTTTCAATGATAAGGTGTGTACTGCAGCCAGTGTCATGTTTATCCTTTTGTCATCATTTTGTATCAATGTTTCTAGTAACCTCAGTGAAAAACACGAGGAGCTCTTTGATGAGAATACCAATGTGGTCAACAAAAATTTGCAACTAGATATAATGGCTATGGGCCGCAGTGAGTGGTTGTTTCTTGTCTCCCTTTAAAAGTTTTGACTTGTAATTATAATCAGCGCCGCCTTCAGACTAAAGCACGCAAACTTACTCGCACCGATCCAATTTTTTTGCTATATAAAGTACACATGCATGAGCATGATCACTTTGGTCTTAAGCGCTCCAATTTTTGGCAGTACTTTAATAAATATAGAAAATTGCAGTGTTTGGATCATAAATATCTAAAGAAAATGCATGCATGTGTAGTTTTATTGTTTAACCCATAGTCACTTTAAACCGTCTAATGCTTGCATTGTCATTAGTCATAAAGCGGGATAACTACGTGTATTGGACAATCTGCCATCTCAGAATTTATGTAATATTTCTACTATACTGTATGTAGGCCTATATGCTGATGATGACATGACCAAGGTGATTGTCTGTGAGCCTTTGATTAGTCTTACTGAGGCATCAATAATAGTTTGATCGTTTTCTTGATAAATTACATTTGGCATTTCCAATACCTAGTTTTTCCTAGTGACATTTTGATAAATGGTAAAGTTGCTTTGAAAAAAATTATTTGTAATATCAAATTTCTATACGTAATAAAAAAATACAACCCAAACCCATGTGACTTTTTCGTAGATGAACAGATCAAAGTTTCCCCCTGGGTAGAATTTTGATTCTCTATACATGTGAATACAGTAGTGACCGCCTTCGTGCCTACCGTCGTAATGCCTCTTTCGCCTAATTGCCCGCAATCTCAGTGAAACTGTTTTAAAAAGATATAAATTGCCCCTCTAAATGCCCATTTCAAAACCAAAATTTTCGTCTAAATGCCCGGTCTCAACATGCTTGTGTTGTCATTAGCCTTAAAGCGGGGAAACAGTATGTGTATTGTAAATTGTAAAGGTATAAAATGCTATTATCGGTCAGAACATTTTTGTAATATTAATGGTCGAATCCAAAACATGTGCGATAGGGAAACAATTCATATATTTTGTCTCGGTATTTCGGCCCTTAGAGCGCTTCTTCGATAAGCACGCTTCAGTCTTCTCCCAAATACTGTGCTTATCGGCGGCGTTGACTGTATAACATTTCATGGCCTTTTGACTGATTTTATTTCCTCATTTAAAAAAAAAAAAAAATGTTTGAGAATTTCGTGTCTCATCTTTCTTCCTGAAGTTGTCAATCTTACAGTTACAGCATTCCGTTGGGAATTCTGTGTATTCTGTTATTCTGTTGCGTTCATTAATCTTTTGAAGTTATTTTCCTAACTTCTCACCATTGTTATAATTTTATACATTTATCAATTGTCAGTTCAAACTGTTGTGTGTGAGTTTTGTTGACCCAGTAGATGTTTCTCAGCGTTTTTAATAGTCGCACCAGTATTCTTATTTCAGGCTAAACGTTCTGCTCCAGTAACCTTAAGGGAGAGACATATCATGAAGACAAATTTAAATAGGTATTTTTTAAGGAGCCCATTGAATTTAGCTGCAAATAATGAAAAGAAAATGTGTTTATAATATATATAATACATAAAAATGGTTTCCCTGGAAACATTGCCATCTCAGAATTCTTGCAATATTTCTACCACACTGTATAATGCCGATGATGACATGACCAAGGTGATTGTCTGTGAGCCTTTGATTAGTCTTACTGAGGCATCAATAATAATTTAATCGTTTTCTTGATGAATTACATTTTGCATTTCCAAAACCTAGTTTTTCCTTTTGATAAATGGTAAAGTTGCTTTGAGAGAAATTATTTGTACCCAAATTTTTATAATAGAGTAACAAACCCAAAAGCATGTGACTGGTTTAAACCTTCCAAAATAGACAACGTAGTCATTTATAAGAGGATTTGCAGTTGTTTCTTAAAATTTGTCACTCCTGTTGACCGAATACTTAGCTTATACTGTATTAGTAATATTCAAAACATTGCAACCAGGCTTATCTTTTAAAAACAAAAAAATTTAAAACGGTTTCACTACAGACAGAACTTCCACTGGTTAAACACTCACTGACTGGCGGAACTTCACTTGTTAAACACTACTGACGGAACTTCACTGGTTAAACACTACTGACGGAACTTCACTGGTTAAAACAGTTGAAAAAAGAATAAGACTTAAAGCTGCAACTTTAAGTTGACAAATATCTTGACGGAACAGAACCTAGTTATCTTTAAAATCTTTTAAATGTCTACAAACCTGGTCGCACATTGAGATCGTCTGCTCTATTACTCCCAAAAGTAAAAACTAGTGCTGGTACACGATGATACATCTTTGCATATTATGGCCCATTTGTGTGAAGCACCCTCACAGAGTCTTAGAGAGTCAAAGTCACTGTCAATTTTAAGAAAAAAACATCAAGACATTACATATAGGTTTTTAACTAGCTTATACAAGCTTTATTTCTTCAATGAAAAATTACATAATATTTATTAGGGTTGTATGCATCCTGTGTGTGCCTGTGAAATATGAATTCATGACAGTTTTTATTTTGAAACACCTTTCTTCTTGTTTACATTGTTGATTTTCTTGTCATAAATTGCACACAGTTTTATGCTGCATTCATGTAGCTTGATGTATGAAATTCGTTTTGTGTGTAATATGTAATGTATATTTTTCTTAAAATATGTAATGCACCAAGAGCCTTACCCTTGTAGGCATGAGTGCGCAATAGAAATCTACATTATTATTATTACTATTAATATGGTCCAAACCCGTCCCTCTTCTCATTTCAGATGTGTAAGACCGTGGCTGAGTGAGTTCAGGGCATCCTTTGCTCCTCATCCCATAGTCGCATCCTGACACCTTCATTCAGTCAACGGTAAACTGACAGTGCCACCAAAAAAGACTTTGTATACAACTTCCGCTCACTCACCGTCTCCTCATCTCGAAGCTTCATATTTATCCGCATCACACGGTTCCTTGGAATACAATACATTGAGACTAAACAGCGGACACCACATAACTACTCAAACAGAACCGGCACCGCCCCCTCCCCTCCCGTCGTTTTTTTCCTTTTCGAAGTGGGTCAGCATGTCATGTGTATGTTGCTTGGATGGAACTGAAAGTCAAGAGGATTGTGATTTCCTTTTCTGCCTATGTCTGACCACCCAGTGGATTGTGAAGCGCGCACACATATTATTGTTGTGACCAAGTTTCAGTTGGAAATATATGGACTGCACAACAGATTTTTTTCTACATACATATATATATATATATATGCAAAGTGGAGAGTGAGCAGCTGAACCGCTACATAACAACAAGAAAACACTTTACAGCAAGGCAGTGAGCTGATGTGTAAAAATAATATGTCATTTGCAAAAATCAGTGTGGCACACTGGAACAACCGGTCCCAACGTTTACCATTACATGTCATATGTCATATGAATTGATCGTCTTTGATTTCCTGCTCACATTCCTCAGCCCCTGTCCTGCCTGATTCACATGTAAGGAAAACACAATACAACAAGAGGAAGGCATTATTACCAATGTCATGGTTGGGTGTTAACCACACCGTTATACCATGGTGTCTTTTTTAATCCATAGAAATAATTATTATGACCCAACTGTAAGAAGCCCTAGGTAAGTTTGTTTTTGGTTTTTTTTGAAAGCTGTTTTAGACAGTTCATCTGTTGTATGGCTAATAGCAAACATTAATTTACCATATTTGGTAACTCATCATCGGTGATACTGTCTAAACACGAGAGTCTGCCTTGGCGCCATTTTTCAGAAGTAAATTACATAATTTATCATCGAAAAGGGCAACAAACACTATGCTTTTTGGATTACAATTTAATAAGTACATGTACTTTGGTTTTAGAATGTAGTGAATGAGAGAATGGAAGTAGTTGTGCATGAAGTGGACACATTGTTCAAGTTTTTTTTGAAAGATTTAAGCAAGTAAGTCATCTCTGTGACTTACGAGGTTAGAATTTCCAAGGCGGGAAGATATATTGAAAATCTGCATTAGATCTTGTGTGTTACTGTAGCCTTTCTATTGGATCAAGGCCTTCCAATATTTATTAACACATGAAAAAGAAGAGGCGTTAGATCATTTAAAGGACATATCTCATATATTTGTGGACTTTCGCTTTTTAGACAGTTTCCGGCACTATGCTTTGCATGTTTGAGATGAAAAGAATCTTCCTTGTATTGCCCTTTTTTTATGAGTAGTCTTGACCTTTGTATATATTCCAAAATGACCATACTGTGGTTCATTTGGAAATAGTGCTGTTTCTACTGCTGCCATTTGGCCCAAAATACTACTTATGTACCATATTTCTCATCCAGAAATAATGTGCTGCTTAGATCTTAGATTAATCTTAAAATTGTAGTACAGTGGTCTTCACCTAAGAGGCCGGCCGTTAGGAGACCTCTTAGCTGGACGATCTCTTAGGCGAATAACTTGGATGTAAACTAGATAATGATTAAGTAGCAATTATCGGTCAGACCCATTATGTAGCCCGGTGGTCTGTGCCTCTAAATGGACATGTGATAAATTTGCAAAGGTGATCCCATTATTTATGCCTCTACTAGTTTTCCCCTACTAGCCTGTGAGCATATATTTCCAGGAAAGTCCAACACAGTACACTCAAGCCAAAGCAAAGCCAATATTGGCATTTGGTTGTCCATTTCATACTCCAGCCTTCCTCCATTCCTCCAACACAGCACGCTTTAGCTAATCCACGGAATTCCCGGCTTTGCATCAATGCACGGACAAATACTACTTCTAACTTGAAAAGAAACAAAGCGATTAAAGTGATTTGAGGAGTGAACAAAGCAGCATTGACTGAGTTTTGATGAATGACATTGATTATTGTGGGGTTTTTTTATAGCCGTATGAATGAAAAAGAAAATGAGATTTTTTTGAATGAATGGTATGTATAATAGTATACATGTTTATTGTTGAATGGAAGTGTGATACTGGGTTTTGAATTGAAGCCCGTCGTGTGGATGTGATTTCACGAACAGATGCCCGTGACATCATGAACTTGGCCTTTTCTTCTGTGAATGCTGCTGATGTATGTAGCCTATCTGTCTTAGCCAGAAATTGCCTGAGGATGGTTGCGATCAGAAAGTAAGTGTAAATATAAAGTGAACGCAGGTGGTTTAAGTGCGGTGTGTTGGATGATATAGGTGTTTTTACTTCATCTGCTCACTTGATTTGCCTTGAAGTTTGGCATAGTTTATCTATTGGATGATAAATTGAGTACTTCATGTTGATGGTATGTATTGTGAATGTCACAGTGTATGCAAGAGCAAGTGGGGTGGGAGGGGCAGGGGTGTTCCAGCTCAAGTTAACATTCTCTATATTTATTCAAGATAAATCATGATAAATCATGTCATAGGGGTGTTTGGCACATGTCTTTTAAGATCTCGTTCTTCAATTTTCTTCTTCAAGTACAGTAATCTCCTGCTACATGCGCGGTCGTCGGGAGACAAGAGACAAGATAACTGTGCTCTTAGGCGAATTCACACGTATAGTGATGTTATTTAGTGGCATCAGTTGGGGATAATGACAAAATTGTTGTTTGGGCTTGGAACTGCCTTTGACGTAAATATATATTGAAATGTCTCACTGCTCATCCTCATGTGTCTGAGCTGTTAATGAGGGTTTATTGTTTAAAAAAGAAAAGGAAAAGTCAGCATTGTTGAGATACATTTTTTTTAAAGACGTTTCTTCAGAAAAATGCCCTAAACGGTGCACTAAGCTGGAGTCCTTTTCAGCAACCGTGACATGCACTCAAGAGGGGTAAATTTATATAGAAAAAAACAAGTTTCGTGCCATGACCGTGCACTTGGGGCAACCATGCTCTTAGAGGGGTAAATTTATATAGAAAAATAAATGATGGGGCAAATGCTCTTAGAGGGGTAAATTTATATAGAAAAAACCATGATCGTGCACACCATGCTCTTAGACTTAGAGGGGTAAATTTATAGAGAAAAATATTGCTTCATGCAGTGACCGTGCACTTAGGCGAACCATGCTCTTAGGAGGTGTGTGTGTAGCCGGAAACTGCTGTATTGAATTTGAGTTACGTTATAAGTGTATGCTGGAACGGAGCACTTAGTCATTTTCTTTTGTGAATGATGATAAAGTGATTTTTCATAGCTGACGGTTTAGATGCAAACAAAATGTAAATTATTGGTGTGTGTGAAATAAAAGGATGAATGGATGTATAACTGTAAAAATTCTTATCAGTCAAAGGAGACATTAAATTATGTGCTCCTTAAAAGCTTTCTTCCATTGTTTGCTTGTGATGCGTGGCTGCTGGAATTCAAATGTTGTTGGCCCCTTCTCAATACAGGGGTGTTTACAAAGGGACAATATCCAAACTATATATATACATGTGTAAAGCATAAAAGAACATTCACATGGTTGAAGTGATGAGGGAGATGAACATGAATAATTATAAACATGTAATAATAATAATATTCCACCAACATTGTGCAACAAGTCATTTCTTTCTACTTCATTGAAACTTAATTTTCACCCTACAACAAACCCAATTGAATGGCTTTTCCGTTCGCATCAAATTACAGGTACAGAAATATGTCAGCCGCTTAGGTCATTCATTTGAAGAATCCCCTTTCACAGGGATCATTATCATTTTACTTCTTTTTTTTTTACTATAGTAATATTACTCGACAGTGTCAATGTTATTACCCTGTTGTAGAAATTTTCCTTTTCTTTTTTCTTTTTTATAAAAACGTTACTGCTCATTAGTGGTTAAATTACCATGATCATGCTAGATACAAGATAGTGTTAAGGACTTCCTATAGTGGTGACAAATTCTTCTACTGCAGTGTTTTTTACAATAGCTTTTTTTCCCCTCGTAAAGATTTTTGTTTAGTGCAGATTTTTGTTGTGGCTGCTTTTGGGCGAACAAATATGTGGCTATCATAAAACAAAACAAACCCCACAAAAATATACAAAAAAACCCAACCAAAACAAATCATGGAAGAACATAACGGGCTCTTTCAAAGTCTTAACAGGCATATACCTTTATAGTGGAGCTATTAGTATTAGTCTTGTTCTGTACAAATCTTTGTTTTGCTCATGCAATATCACTAGCACGCTTGATGAATAAATTCAATGCTCGTCTGATTCCATTATGATGGAGAAATTAGAAACACTTCAGAATGAATATGCCACACATGTATAAGAAAATAATTTCATAATAAGTAAATTTGCTCTTACTACTTTTCATTCACTTTACAAAGTTGATTTAAGAATTAGTTTTTATTTCCTTTTCTTCTTTAGGCTTTTTGATGACCCCAGTTTAGTTTTAGACAATAGGAACTTCTAATGGATAGAATTTAAAATAGAAAACTATAAGCTTTCATGCTTTGTGGTAATATACGATTTTCCCTTTTCTTTTTCTCCAGTCATGGTTAAGTCTTATACTAAAGACTTGTAATGAGATTGTTTTCACTATTCATTGTTTAATTTTTTTATTATAAAATAATATTTAAAAAATTACAAAAAATAGGAAACCTGGAACAGCATTGTTCTCTCTCTCTTTTTTTTTTTTATATTCATCCCCCCCACCATTCCCCCTTTCGTTTTTTTTTTATATCTATGATGATCAGAATCATAATAAAACTGGCTTGAATTACAATACATTTGGTTGTTTCTCTTCAGTATTTCAAATCTGTCTTGTGCTTTTTCTTAAATTTAACACAAAGCTGTTAGAGTTGTGAGACGATGTAGCTGAACTGTAGTGTTGTGAGCTGGTAATCACAACATTGGTTCTTTCAAAACCCATGGCTGGCACAGGTGGGGTTTTTCACACCGTTGTACTTTAGGAAAGGTACTTCACTCTACCTTCCTCACTGAACTCTGGTGTGAATGAGAACCCAGCGTTGCTATAAGCAGAGAAAGATCTTGTAGAGTTAATACGAAAAGTCTAAAGCTTGTGTACTGTATGCTCCCCCGGGAGTTGAGGAGGATTTTGAATGAAACAGCCTGCTGGAGGATAAATGATGTACAGTCAGTGAGCTTGCACTTGTATGGGGCTACAAACTATCAATACATCTTTATCCGTTATCTTTTTAGAGTAATTTTTCTATTTCGTAATGGGTTGACATCAAGTTATTGGCAGCCACGCCTGTGTGGACGCAAGGCGGGTGCTGCTGGTACTGTAATGGTAAGTTCTACTTAACTTGTTTACTTTCCTTCTTTCACTTAATCTCTCTTTCATCTAGCTGTTTTCCCTTTCTTAATTGACCCTGAGATCACTGCATACGGTGGATGGGGTAAATTTCAATGAAATAAAGCCACCCTGCCTTGTTATTTGTAGATGGAGATGGATCAATAAAGGTTCAGGCCTTACTGAGATTCAGATCCTTACTTTCGGCCATTTCTTTCCAAGCCCTTTTATGGGAGGTTAGTGCGTGCTACTGGTAGGCCCTTATTCTTTATTTCACTAATTTCAGTTTCACCCTTTCACCTATCTCTTATCTTGCTGTTTCCTCTTGATTCACCCTGAGATCATTGTATATGGTGCATGGGGTAAATTTCTATAAATTCAGTCAGATCAGAGCCCATTCAACTTCCTGAGCACTATATCTGTTGTTCAGACACACATACATACTCATTCATACTTGATTCAAGTAAGGAGAGCTGAAATGGGAGCACAAAGGTAGTGGGTTCAAGCCCGCCAACAATTGAAAAATTTTCTCGATATTTTTTTTTAGCCCCGGGGTAGGTGGATTGACGACACCTAGTCTCATTGGAGACAGACGATAAAAAGGTCCCAAGTGCAGATCACAACACTCCATGCATGTTAAAGATCCCTTGGACAAGGCAGTCCGGGCAAAAAAATTAAAAAATCTTAACAAAAACTCTGAGTGAGATCACCTTAGTTGTGAATGTGGGTAAATCAAATCAAAATCAAAGGGGGCGTTCTATTTGTCGGGCGGTTAGCTGGCACTGCTGGTAGGTCCTAGTCCTACTGCTTTCACTTTCACTTATTTTTCATCTTGCTGTTTCCTCTTTAATTCACCCTGAGATCACTACAATGATGGATAGTATAGTGTAAATTTCAATGAAAACAGAAAGGCTCTTTTCCACATTAATCTTGTTAGCATTTTCAAATTATACACTTTCTTTCCCATTCTTCCTGATCCTCTTTGGCAAACAGCCTCCCACTTTTTCTGATTGACAGCAGCTCTGCAGACACATTCTACAATGTTGTACAACTGACTTAAGGCTGTGTCGTGGTCTGGTCTTCTCACAAGGCTGCCTCAGCTCTGATTTTCGCTGATACCGATAGTCCTGATCCTCCACTGTTTTCGGTCTCTGGCGATATAGCTTCTAAAGTTGGTTCAGGTCTTCCCACGATTTAAGTTTCATTTTGCTTCGCAAGGCGGGAGAGATCTTTATTGATGTCTAGTACAAAACAATGGGAGATGAAAACGCCCAAGCACCCAATGTTGATGTATCAGATTCAGAGGTGGAGTATGCAAGTGATTTGGGCGATTATATGGACCCAATGATACGGAAAGAAAGTGATAAGAGTAGTACTAGTAATAGTAATGATGGAGAAGAGCAGGATTGTGGTAGATAGACTAGTGTAGTGACTGATGAAGGTGATGTTGACAGGGGAACTCTGTGGTGCAGAGGCAAGGTATCAGCCACTCAACCAGGGTTCAAGCCCTGATGGCTGAAATTTTTTTCTTCTTCTGATTCTTAAAATTTAAAAAAACAACCCATCCCCCATCCTAGTAAGTGGATCGAATCGACACCTAGTCCCATTGGAAACGGATGATAAAAAAGTCCCGTGGGCATATCACAACACTGTGCACGTTAAAAATCCCATGGCTGTATTTACAGGGCAGTCCGGATATGATTTTAAATTCTACCCAAACCCCTGAGATCACCTAACTTAGTAGTGGATGTGAGTAAAATTAAAATCAAAATCTATGTTCATAGAGGTGGGGGTGGTCATAAAAGGTAAGGAGGAGAACACTCGGTCGACGATAAGAAGACAAGATGTGATGAATGGTGCGAAAAGTTCTAAAAATACCATCGGATAAAACTGCAGCATGTAGGTACATGTATAATAAATATCCTCAGACCAGGCTTGTGTTGAGGCACGCGCAGTGTCTGGCCTTCATCAATTGGCATGTACATGTGGTACCCTGAGATTACTGCAATGGTGGACAGGGTAAATTTCAATGAAACAAAATACATGTGGAGGCCAGTTACGGGTTAAAAGAAAACGGAACAAGAAATTTTCAGGTGGCCCACTCTTCATCAGCAACAAAGAATTTGAAAGAAAAGTCTTTCTTTATTGCTGACGCAAGGTGCGCCACCTGAAAATTCTCTTCTGTTCGGCTTTCTTTCTATTACTATTAGTATTAGGCCTTTTATTACTGTTTTATATTTCTCTTCACTAATTTATTAATTATCGGCCTACTGTAGTTTTATTCCTTTTATCACTTATGGGCCAAACAACAGCTGATAATGTAATACAAAGCAGCCATGGTGGAGTGAAGTCAAAGGCGAAAAACAACAATAAATGACAACTCTACTATTAAAAACGAAACAAACATGTGTTTTAAGTACATGTACATGAATAGAGGTACGAAACGGCTTTGTATAGAAAGTGTTCATGACCAATTTGTTTATTGCGATTAAGTTAACAATATATAGTGTACTAATGCAGCAACAATATTGGAAATATCTCTACAACTCATATATAATAATATTATATTATAATATACATGTACATGCAAATAATAAATATAATATATAAATCACTCAAAATAATGACATAATATAAAGGTAGAATTGTGTTGTTACTTCATCACAAGTACATAAATTCATATACATGAATTACAATTTTGAATACAAAGCAAACACCATCAGGATATAATTTAAAATTTAAAAGAAAAAATAATGATACAAAGCTACAATGTTTTGGGTCTACTGGTCCGCTCAAAGAAAAGGTATATTTTTCATCAAGCGTGAAAGACGTGAATCATTGAGTTGAGCTGACAAGAGTATAAAATGACAAAACACTACTCTTCTATTCTGGAACTAACGTGTGTACCTACGCAAACTATAATCTCAATAATAAATAAACATTTATTAATCAGTAACACAGCAATGTCTTTCAAATTTCTGTCACGTCAATATATCCTCAGTGAGCTTTAGATTACTGGCTGGAACTGGAAAAGTGCAATTAAAGTGTAAAACACCATTTATAACACTAACAGTTATAACAGGAAACTGGTTAGAACATAGATATTGCCACCCCCCCCTTTGTTTTCTCTCTTTGGCTCTATTAAAATAAATTTCATAACACTAACAGGGACTGGGAAGGGAATAACTGCTGGTAACAGGACTCTTGTCAATGTGGAAGGTACACCAGAAAAGCACAAAAGTGTGTATACTGTAGATCTATGCCTAACATTTCCTAATACATTTTTTTCAGTGCTGGCAGATTAAACTGGCTTAAAAACGTAATTAATTTATTCAAAGACGAAAGAGAGAAGTTAATAAAGACATTCAACTTCAACACTGGCTTTAGTTTCACACACGTACAAAAAATGCATTTCTCAAAAATACTTTTAAAATTTCTGTTGTCGCTTTGATGTCTCAAAACTATTGACACTGACACAGCTGTTTTCTCAACAAACTTGTCTGTATTTTTAAAAATTTTAGAATATCAGTGAAGAAATGCCTTTCTATTATTTCTATACATGGATAAAAAAACTCAGTTTTCATCATTACACATGTACTAACATTTTATTTGTGGTTCATTTTGTTCTTCCCTTTATTCACCAGTTAGCATTAGTAGAAAACATGTCATTCTCATAGTAATACCAAACAATACTGGGAGTAGGAGCAGGGATGGGCAGGTGGTATGCTCACAACAAACCAATATCAAGGAAATGAGTGTATATATATACGATATATTTATATTTTAAACTGACATATTCTCAAGGGGAAAATTGCAACAACAAAAAATGTTCTTTGTTTTTCTTACTGAATAATATGCAAGGTGTGTTTATGATCGAGATAAGTAATAATTAGATCTAACTAAACTAAATATAGAGTATAGAATAGAAGCATTTGTGCAAGTCTGCTTTTTATCGTCTTATGACTGACATGAAAAATGATGGATGAAATTCACGTAATCATTATCAATGTTGTGATGAGTTACACTGAGTTTTATCCATAAGCTGGTAAAAATATTTCCACCATAAATGAAACCTCCTTTACTCACTTTTAAATGAGTTTCTTTTTTTTCAACATGCATTTGGTCTGATACATGAGTAGTACACATTGCATGCCTGAAAAAAATATGCCACCACTACACTAGTACTGAGTACTAGTGTAGTACAGGTACTGGGATTGGTGTCAAGATAACATTGCTTTGTACATTGTCTTCTTTCCGCACCAATCTGAAAGGGAAAACAGTCACTCATAAAGGACACACAGGACATCTGAAAATACAGTCTTTTTTATGAGAACAGTAAGAGGAAATACGAAATTGAATTTGAAGGCCTAATACTAATAGTAATAAGTAGAACAGAGACAGTACAAAGACAGACTATTAATTATTAGGCCTTCAAATTCAATTTCGTATTTCCTCTTTACCAGTTACCGGTCTACTGCAGTATTATTTCCTTTATGAGAGTAGTCAGTTTACATATTGCTGAAATATTTTTGTCAAAGGAGAGGATGTCAAAATGTCTTTTTTTTTTAAATATTTGTATTTTCATCAAGCAAATTATAGTATTGTTATTATCCTCAAGATAACTAAAGGGGCAATTTGCTATTTTACTTTTACATGTACCAGTTAGTCAGCTTGGGGGAGGAGGGGGGGGGGGGTCCTTTAAAAAACAAACCCGCACACACAACTGTTTTTTTTTCAGTGGTTTCTTTCTCTGTCATTACTCTTATTGAAAACTGAACTGTGAAATTTATCTTATCAACACAAAAATTATTTTTTTTAAACCTATAAATAATACTATGAACAAAGAGAGAGTACAAATAAATCATTGCAAACCAATAAAGCCATAGTCATCATGTTAATTATCAATTTGATGATATATTTAAAAGATCAAAAAGCACTAGCCATGCGGAATGTGTTGTCTCTCAACTGAAATGTTGTTTGAGTATTTGATTGGCATCAAGTATCAAAGAACTAAGTCGTAAAAACTTCCAAAATGATAAAAATAACATCGACATAGCTTTTGCCCTTTTCTTGTAAAAAATATAAATGAAAGAGTTTAAGAAATCATGAAACAGTTCCTCATTTCCTCATTAGATAACAAAGCAGATAATAACAACAGCAATAATACAAGCTTGTGCAATAAATTGAATTCAAAAGGCAAGCCAATGACTTGATCACCTACAAAATACGTCTTTACATTATTAATATTAGTATTATGGTCAGTCAATTAACTTGCATACTTGCATGTCCTAAAATTTGACTTCAGAAGAAAATTGGTGTACTTCAATTAAACATTTACATTTTACTGTTAATTTTTTGAAAATATCGTTTTCTTTTATTTTGTACAGTTTTCTTGTTCTACCTTTTAATCTCACTGGGAGGCATAGCCATCAACAAACAATCTCCAACCGCATCTCTCCTGGGTCAACCTCTCCATTGATTTCCATGTTTGCCCCGTCTCCTTCATCTATCCCTCCAGTTCTCGGTCGGCCCCTCAATCTTTTACCCTGTGGGTTCCATGTTAGTTAGGCTCTGTCTCATTATGTTTAAAAACAAGACCACGACATTTTATGCTAGTTGCTAGCCGTGATTTAATGAAATACATGTAAATAATTCTTGTAAATAATGTTGTGGTCAAAATCACTTTCCCCCACTGTCTACTGTCTGAGACCTGAATTGGATTACAATATTCTAAGAAATTGTCTTAAATCTGAGTGACACACAAAAACTTTTTTTAAACCCGTCTACAAATGTGGTGAATAGGAAATTTTCTCTTTTTTTTAAGTGATAATTGACAGTGAACATTGTACAAACATAACAGTTCAAAGGATCAAACATGTTTCAATCCTTTGTGCCTTAATTAATTCCTAATAATTTTTTTTCCTTTCCAATTCATCTACATGTAGATCTTAACTTGATGTTATCAATCATTGAGTAGCCACACAAAAAGGCAAAAAACAACAACAAACACTAAACATTACAGTACAAGTGCAAGCCAATCAATCCAAATTTTCTTCCTCTACATGTAAACCTCTGTTTGCTCAATTTACAAAATTAGACTGCCTTTGTTGTCGTACAATTTTTCACATTTTCTTTAACTTTAAAAACTTACTTTAAGCATAACTTGACACCTTTTATTTAGTGCAACAAGCTGGGAATTCAGTTGCAGCGTGATATAATTGAGACGTTTCCTTATTTTGTATAGCTGCCACTCAAGATCTGAAGAGAACTAAGTGATCACATCGACGGTGGAAGTCGCAAACCATGAAAGTCTAAAATTTTAACATTAGGGAAGTCCTATGCTTCATCTAGTTTGGAATCCGTGGTACAAGAACCACTAAAAACTCATGTAATAACCATATGAGCAATCCGTGTATCCCTATTATTGGGCCTAGTTTTTGACACTTGCACACCGTGTATCCCTATTATTGGGCCTAGTTTTTGACACTTGCACACCGTGTATCCCTATTATTGGGCCTAGTTTTTGACACTTGCACACCGTGTATCCCTATTATTGGGCCTAGTTTTTGACACTTGCACACACGTGTATCCCTATTATTGGGCCTAGTTTTTGACACTTGCACACCGTGTATCCCTATTATTGGGCCTAGTTTTTGACACTTGCACACTGTGTATCCCTACTATTGGGCCTAGTTTTTGACACTTGCACACTGTGTATCCCTATTATTGGGCCTAGTTTTTGACACTTGCACACTGTGTATCCCTATTATTGGGCCTAGTTTTTGACACTTGCACACCTGTGTCAATCTGTAAAAATAGACTAAAAAAGCACAGCATCGTCTTTTTTGATTTTTTCTCAAAATGTTCAAAATTGGACTTACCGTTACATGGTTGGAGGAGACTTTCACTTTCACCATTGATATGTGTCTTTTTACCAAGTTATGTGCGACCATGTCAGTGTGACCAAGCGATTATGTGACAATGTGAGTGTGTGACAAGAATGTTTTTATTTTATTTATATTAATATGTGTGTCAATAAGGATATATACTTAATTTCGAAAGATGAAAGAAATGGGAACCATATAATATATATCTAGTGAAGTAATTACCGTAAGTTTGTTTCTTTCTGTAAAATAACTAAAAACTAAATATGCAACAACAACAAAAAGCATCGGCAGGACGAAATAGAATATCAATGACACGGCAAATTATTTTGAGAATTTGTTTAATGTTAATAAAATTAGACTGCTTATAACTTATTCATCATTACCTTGATGTTTCAATTTTCAAAAAAAAATTTTATCAGAGGAAATGTGTACATGTCACATTTATCTTGTTAATATTTAACAAGCTTGAATTTTCCATGTTTCATCTTCAACTTCAATTCATGTAAAATGTTATTGTATATTAGTATATATGCCATCACACAACCATATGTATGTGTCTAAAATTTATGCATAGATTCCGTTCATGGTGATAGGCAATTGAAATCAATCCTGACCACTATGGGATTTGATTTGATTTGATTTGATTTGATTTGATTTGATTTGACTTGATTTGATTTTACCCGCATCTACAATTTAGGATGATCTCAGGGGGTTTTGGTAGTAATTTTTAGTTTGCCCAGACTGGCCTGTAAACAGCCAACAGATCTTTTAACGTGCACAGTGTGTTGTGGGGGGGGGGGGGATAAGACTAAGAGGGTCTAAAGACATTGTCAACTACCAGTAGCGCCCATCAACCACCCGGCCATTTAATATCATTATAGATAAGTCGAAGAAAGTCCATAATTTACATGTAATCAATTTAATCATGGTCATCATAATGTCTCTATAGCATCTCACAAACCACATGAAAGTGTTACATTGACCTCCCATATGTGAATGCAAATCATTCAAATGTCAAGTGTAATATTAGGATACAATACTACTCGTCATATTTACATAATTATAACTGTTAACATTTTTCTATGATGCTAATATTATTGATGTTTTCATATTATATATAATATATATCATCATGTTCTCTAAAGATAGATTGATTTCATTTACATGTTTTGATCACTGAGCCATCAATGTCTTTGAATGAGATAATATATAACACCTTGTAAAATCTAATATCAATATGCAATGGGCAGCGTAAAATTGTCATTAATTAATATTTAAAGCCCCATGATGCGTAGTTAGCTTGGTTTGGTAGGGCGCTGTCTCTTCATGCCACGCGGACGTTGCGGGTTCAATCCTCTGGCAGGCGCCAAAAATTTGTAAAAAAATCTATTCCTTTGTATTTGTCTTGTCTCTGTTCCTATGGGGCTTTGATATTATTCAATGTTGTCGTCAACCTTCACTTTCGACATGCCCTCTTGCCTCCTTGTTTGTGTTTAATGCAATGAGCAGCAGCTTGTATAAATAATACTTGTATCATCAGTAGATTTTGTTGAGTATCAAAGTATAATATCTCACTACTCTAGATCGCCATCAAATAGCCTGCTGTAGGTTCTTAATGAATTAACTCTTGCATCAAATCAGTATTTTAATTCATTGGAAAAAGATTGTTTTGCCTGCGATCCACGAAACTTTTTTATTGTCACTAAATCTAATTTCTCAATCTCCGGTCAATACAATAATAAAACTTCGTTATATCGATTATTACGTAAAAAGCCTACGTAACTTCAGTATCGAGCACTAATTTGATTATTATAATCGTACTTGATATCACCGGTAACCGATATAGTGGTTTCTGAGTTAACGCAGTCAAAGTTCAAGAGACCCAGCTTTATAATAAAGAGAAAATGTTTTTATTACATACAAACCAAAACTTGTGCACAGCGTGGCAGAGGCTCTTTTCTGATTTAAGGAGAGTTCAGGTTTGATGATTATTATAATGAGCTATTAGTTCAGAACTCAGAGGGTTAAAAACAAGAAATCATAAATAATAGTAAGCCTATGAAACGTCAACATCGAGAAGAAAAAAAACAAGTACCCGGTAGCCTACATTGCAGGAATGGTGAGGTACAAACATATGCAGTAGAAGACTCTAAAAATTATAAAATTCTTATGAGGAGCATACCAGACAAACACTGACTGACATGTGCCATTACAAAAAACATTGGTTGTAGTAACAATGGACAAAAGCAAGATTACTGACAATACTATAGATGTCGACACACGGGCGCGGATAAAGACGGTAATGATAAAGACGAATTTATAGTCTGTATCCCCGCAAAAGGGGCAGACTCGTCGACATTACATCATTCTTTCCCCGGCCCTGCAGGTCATTTCATCCAAAGTCCTTCTCCTCCCTGGGAAGCATACAGTACAGTAGTCTGTAAGGCGCTTCGTACTAACACACCAACAAAATTTCTACCTATGGCTGGGTACTCGTTCACACCTGAGAGTCCAGTGAGGAAAGCAGAGTGATGTACCTTTCCTATAAGCACAACTTTGTGGAAAAAAACACTTGGGCCAGGCAAGGATTTTGAACCATTGTCGTCGTGATTACAAACTCACAACACGTGATTACAAACTCACAACACGACGGTTTTGCTACAACGAGTCTCATAGTGCCATGAAAGTGCATTTCATTCAGAGCTTATATCTTTGTATACGTTTTACTTAGTATATCAAAGTTAAGACACAGAGTATAGACAAATACAAATAGCCTAATGTATACCGTGAATCATACATATGTCTCCTCTTCCCTACTCTCTCTCTCTTTCTCTGTGTCTTATCAGTCTCTCTCCTCTCTCTCTCTCTCTCTCTCTGCGTCTCTCTCTTTCTCTACATCCCTCCCCACCTTTTTCTTTCCCCCCCCCCCCCCTCTCTCTCTCTCTCTTTTTGGCCCAATCATAGAGGAGTTTGTTAAAACTAAACAATCCTGTAACAAGAACAATAAAGAAGGAAAAAGGTTTACAGTACAGCTCCCAATCCCAACTACCTTCATGACAAGAGTAGTGGTTTGTATGGCAAACAAACATGCCTTGGATGTAATGTAACAATAAATATGAGTATATTTCACCGCAGACTCAATGAATAATTGGTAAAGCGTAAAACAGAGAGAAGGTAAACATGGATATAAAAGACAGAAAATCGTAAATCGTTAACAGGTAAAGATAGTTGTGTTATAAAAAGCCCACACTTGACACCCTGTAGCACACATCCCCGTCTCCTAACAGGGTTCCCCCCACCCCCTCCTGCCCCTACCTCCAAAAGGCCCCCCTACCCTCCCTACAGCAAATTATGACGGGGAAAAACGACTCTGCGGCAGTAAAATATATTTGAAATGCTATTTCCTGTAAGTCTTTGTGTGTGTGTGTGTGTGTGTGTGTGTGTGTGTGTGTGCGCAAACATAAGGTAAAATTTCAACAACCATCCATTACACGAAGGTAAATAAAAAGAATTTAAAAGAAAAAGAACATTTGTAATAATAACGAAATATTCTTATCAATAATATTGAACAGCGAAGGTTAATAATACAATCTCTGAAGGACTGAAATCACAGCTTAATTAATATATATATTAAATAATATAAATTGAGCACTGCCAACATCCCAACAAAACATACCAAAACATTGGGGGGGGGTGTTGTCAGTTCAATATAATTCAATTCAAATACGTTTCACGCGGTTGATATGAAGGAGGGGATGTATGGAAGTGGAAGTAAAAAAAACTTTTGGTCCAATGTAGTCATAATATTCACAATAATCAATAAGGCAGAAAAAGAAAAATAAATCATCAAAATTTAGACCCCCCCCCCTGTAATAATAATGATAAAATCAACTGCTAAATATTTCATTGGAAGCAAAATCATAATAAAAGGCATAGCAGCAATGAGCACAAAAAAAAATTCATTTTTTAAAAAAGGGGAAGGGGGGGGGAATAATCACAGCCCTGTTTCTTCAGTGTGTAAATGTAAACACTACAAAAACAACATTTGCGACATCTTTTGTGCATTGTATTTATCCAAAAAAGATAAGTCTCTCAAAATGCGCCAAACAAAAACAACACCAAAAACAAAACAAAAACTAAAGCCGTGTTGATTGATTCTCATCATTGACTAGAATGCCGTCTACGATTCGCTTGTTCGTTCCTTTTGTGTGTTTCATTGATGCGCTCGAAAAAGAAAGAGCGGCCGACGAGCTCTTGACATCCGCAAGTGTGTTTTTAACGGGCGATTTGACATTGAAATCTCTTTCTTCAGATTGAAAGACATGGAGCATGTTTGGAGACAGTACTACGGGGGTGGTGTTCTTCTGGAATGGTTCCTGGTATTGAATTTTGATCACAGCTCGTTGCTACGGTGAGTTTGGAATCTGTAGATTTTGTCGTAGCCAGTAGTAGTAACTGGTGTGAACTGCTTGCATCTTCGTTATTTTTAGGAATGTGGTGATAATCAACAACAGTGCGGCTATCAACAACTTCTCTCCCCGGTGAAGAGTCCACACTGCCGGCTACTGCCGTGGGTGGTGGATTCGGTTTTCCTCCTGACGATGCGTCAATTTCGCTGGGGATTGTTTTGGCTCCGGCAGACAGACTGTCGTCACACAGAGCCTCTTCGGACCCGACAGTTTTGCGCAGTACAGTCTTGGTTGAGGAGATGCCATCGACGTGATGGAGTTCAGAATACACATTTGTTGGAGTCTGAATATCTGCCCCGTTATCCTCACAGGCATTAGAGTACGACGGAGAACTAATGGCAGCGGGAGTGCTTGAAAGTGAAAGCTCCTTTGGGACACCAGAAGAGGAAATATTAATTTTATTGTTATGTTGATTTTCATCACTGTTTTGGTTTTTATCCCGGAATGAAATCACTTCCCGCAGACCTTTATCATTATCAATCTCCTTTTCGTCTTTCTCGAAAACAGAACCGGAAAAGGCATCATTTTGACCTCCTCTTAAGTTTCCAGAAAATTTGGAATTCGTACAACTGGACACACTGGTTTCCACGGACAGACCCAGACCGCCTTCTGTGTCCGCACTTATCACAGAATCCTCACTGTCAGATTCCATGTAGAACTTCTTCACGTGCACTCGGTCGCTAGGAGACGATGACAACGACGATGTGGAGGAAGATGAACGGATACCTTTAACTTGATTATTACTACCTATGGACATTTTTGATGTGGCTTTGACGGCCCTCATCTGCATGCCGCAATCCTCCACCAAGTTTGTCATACTGCTGTCGTCTTTGGACGTCTCTTCTAAGCAACGAGTTCTCTCTGTGACGGAACGGCGTGAGTACATTTGCACGCTTCTGCAATGTGAACGGCGCATCGAGTAATATTATACATATGCTTCATTCCCTCATCCGAAGTTTGCTGACATTTCCGACGAGGACGTCGCTTTGACCGGACTGTACGAAACCTTGAGCGTCGTTTTCACTACTTTCTTCGCCTTCTTTGACCTCGAGTCGAAACTCGAGGAAGGAACCGAACCTGAGTTGCGTTGATGACCTTTGTCAGAAGAAAAGCTCGAGTCCAACACGATGCTCCCCGATGATGTGTCACTATCCACACCATTTCTGAACACAAACTGATTGGGCAACGTCCCATTGAGCATGGAAGGGGAGATAATTTCACTATATGCATCCCAATCACTTGACATGGAAATTGAGCTGGAAGTTGATCTTCTCATGGCATCAATTTGGGATGGAGGCACACCTGAGGAATTCAATCATAGTTCAAGTTCAAGTAGTTATCGCTCTTCTTTTGTCAATCAATATCCTCTTCTAAAATTGTCCTAAATTTTTAGATTACATAGAGTTGACATTAACTCTAGTAGTTAGTAGCGATCCCCATTTTATCAGAAGTGACCTACTGGGATGTGAGGTTGCCACAGCCGCTTGGTTGGAAACATGGAACATGGCAAAAAGGAAAAGTCGAAATTTTATCTAGGGTACAAAAATGACTTTAGACCACTAAAGAAGAAAAAAGTTTTCTTCATGTGAAAATTATTATTATTATTATTGTTGTATAAATATTATTATAATTATTATTATAATTATTAATATCATTATCATTATCATTATCATTATTATTATTATTATTATTATCATTATTATTATTATTATTATTATTATTATTATTATTATTATTATCATTATTATCATTATCATTATTATCATTATTATTCATTATTATTATTATCATTATCATTATTATTATTATTATTATTATTATTATTATCATTATCATTATTTATTATTATTATCATCATTATTATCATTATCATTATTATTATCATTATCATTATTATTATTATTATTATTATCATCATTATCATCATTATCATTATTATTATCATTATCATCATTATTATTATTATTATTATTATTATTATTTTTATTATTATCTATTATTATTATTATTATTATTATTATTATTATTATTATTATTTTTATTATTAACTATTATTATTATTATTATTATTATCATAATTATTATTATTATTATTATTATCATTATTATTATTATCATTATAGCCCGTACCTTGACTGATAAGGTGCTCCTCTTCCTCTAGCCATTTCAGTTCTTTCAGTTTCAATGCTAGCAGTTTCTATGGAAGAACAAACAGTCCAAAATGACGGTAATTCAAATCTTCAGAATATGACTAAGACAAAAACGAAGTAAAAATAAACGAAAATCAGCCCCTAATGAAAAAACCAAGACAAAAAAAAGTTTAAATTTGAAATATTCAGTAGCATCAGATATTTCAAAATTACACGCTGAGAAATTAAAATAAACAGAAGTTTGAAACATTACTATTGAAGAAAGATGGATCTAATGATCATTCTAAAAATGTGTTTCTCTACAAGGTTAATGTTTCAATGTCTTTTACATATTAAAAGAGGGGGCAAGATTTTTCTATTCAAATATAATAATACCTTCATGACCCCATCAAAAGATGTCCTTACTATGAAGCTCATGTCTTTTGACTTTTTTCTTCCACAATAGACTTATTGAAAAGCAATACCTATAATGCATATAATTCTGAGTTGGCTGTTCCTTATTCACCAAAGGTTCTGTTGCTATGCAACTAAAAGTAATCATCTTCAGCATGTGGGTTTTAAATCAGCCCAGGATCATTTTCTTTTGAGAAAATTTTCTACCAGAAGTGACGTTTAATAAAGTAAAAAAAATGTCATTGTTTCCTCGCTTTTTTGAGTACAATTTTGATTCACGTAGTTTCGCCATTTTGTACAGGTTTTATAAAAAAATTTGCTATAGCATCGTTCACGCTCATCTGTTTGACCTCTCAGTATCCAATTCTGACTCGATTTGATAATCGTATTTGGTATTTACTCGGGTGAAACATGCTCGTCGTCAATATTTCTTTGATGAACTACTACACAATCTTTCTTAAAAGTAGTCAAAGTGAAAATACAGACCTTGAGCTTTAAGTATCTTTCATGCAGCTCTACTTTCTTGCAGCAATTTTCAAACAACACCACAAGTCTGAAATAAAAAAGAACGAAAAACCCTGACTAATTGTCATATTGGCATGAAAAATGAAATAAGCCAGCTTAAAAGTATTTAAGCATTGCATAATTTAGTCATTGCACGATGGAATGAAAACAAAGAAAGTGGTAAGCATTTGGCAATTATTAATTAACAAATTAAGGGTCTTATTGAAACGGACCAGTAGGTCCTACTTCTTTCCCTTCGCTCTCTCATTTATATGTTCGTTTTAATCTTTGTGTTGCCCAAATCACCCTGAGATCACAACAACATGATATGGTGGACAGGAGTAAATTCCAATGAAACGATCGATACCAAGACCTCTTACATATAAAGTAAAGTGTAAGTAAGCAAAATTAGATTTGCTTTACCACAGGCCTAGAGAGCCATACAGCCAGGGCCTATCTTCGTTTATTAACAAACGGAGAAATTTGATTCGTCTCTTGTCAATGTCAGCTAGCATCCGACAAGTGGGTCGTTGCATATTGAAGCGGAAACTGCAAAGATGAATGACGTGTAAAAGAGTAAAAGGAAAGAAGTAGGACCTGCAAGTGAGTTCCTTCAAGTTCCTTCGAGGCCATTGTGGTTCATAGAGCCTAGACTTAACTTGATTTCAATAGCGTGAAGCAGAACAGGTGTTAACTCCCAAGCTAAGGTAGTGCTTGATGTACCCATTTGCACCAAGGATCCAGTGGGATAAATGCGTGTTAGGTGCCTTTCCCAAGGAACACAACATCGAACCTAGCATTGCTAGGATTTGAACCCGGGGGCCTCAAGATGCCAAGTCCAGCAGCCTAACCACTCGGCCACCAATGTCACTGGGACCTGCAAGTATTAGTGTCTGCTAACCACTACATTATCTGTTCACGGAAGTTGAGAAAAGTTTATGAACTGTGTCAGTAAAATGCCCTGTGTCATGACGTCAACATACAAAGTATTGTTAATCTCTGAATCAAGCCAATATAATAAAAAATAAAAAAATAAGCACTACAATAATACTACTCATACTACTACCTCTCTACTACTACTACTACCACTACCACCACTACCACTACTACTACTACTACTACTATTACTACTACTACTACTACTACTACTACTACTACTACTTCTACTACTACTACTACTACTACTACTACTACTACTACTACTACTACTACTACTACTACTACTAATAATAATAATAAAATAATAATAATATAATAATAATAATAATAATAACAACAACTCAGAATAATAATACTAATATAAAAATAATAATAATAATAACAATAATAATAATAATAATAATAATAATAATCATCATCATCATCATCATTATCATCATCATCATTATAATATAATAATAGTAATAATAATAATAATAATAATAATAATAATAATAATAATAATAATAATAATAATAATAATAATAATAATAATAATAATAATAATAATAATAATAATAATAATAAACGTTTAGTGTCCATTCAAGCCAATATTTCGTTTCACATGGTGCTTGGGAAATCGATAATATGGGATATACATATATTGACATTGAAAACTATATAGGCCTATATACCTCATCTCCCGCTTGCATTGTTTGATTCTCTGCACCAACTCCGTGTGTGTTGAGTATTCTACACTGTCTCCATTGACAGATAGGATGATGTCCCCTGGTGGACACAAAGGAATATATTATAGTATACACGCATGAGATATAATATTATATTAATATATTATGCTATCACTTAGTTGTGTGGCGTCGGTGGCCGAAATGGTTAGGCTGCCGGACTGGGGGATCATGAGGTCCCAAGTTTGAATCCTAGTGTCAGACTAGCGTCCTGGCCAGGAGGTGATTATTGTCACCTGTTCCGCTTCACGCTTTAGGAACCAGGATAAGCTCCGGCTCTATAGGCCTTAAAGGTGAAGGACCATTTTTTTTATTATCATTTAGTAGCCACATTCAAGGCCAACAAGTACAAATTTGGTACAAGTGTAAGCCCCATGCAATCCAAATTTGTTTCTCGACAATGTAAACCTCTATTTGTTCAGTTTACAAAATGGTGCCTTGTGTGTGTGTTGCTGTGTGTGTGTGTGTGTGTGTGTGTGTGTGGGGGGGGGGGGGGGGGGGGGGCTGGTGGGAAAGCAAGATAATGTGATAAAACAAATGGATAAATCAGAGAAAATGTGAGGTAAACTAGCATATTTAGTAAATGCTAGCTTGTGGAGAAAATGTCTATGTTTTGGTATATATAATATAAAAAAGGTAGGGAAACATAGGTTTAGATAAAATGAATAGAACAAATTCTATTCCCTGGAATTTCCTCCCGATTGGCCGGGCTTCCTGATTCCCAGATTCCCGATTAGAGAGGTTCCACTGTAAAGTGCCTTCAAGGCCTTTACGGCCCATAGAGCTGGAGCTTATCCCGGTTTCAATAGCATGAAGCGGAACAGGTGATCATAATCACCTCCTGGCCAGGATGCTCGTCCAATGCAGGTGTTTTTTCTCTCCGAAGCTAGTGCTTGTTCCCATTTGCACCTGGGTAGAGTGGGGAATTGCACGTTCGTTAAGCGCCTTTCCCAAAGAACAGAACATCGAACCTAGCTTTGCTGGGATTCAAACACGGTATCTCGGGATCTCATGATCTTATGATCCTCAGTCCGGCAGCCCAACCACTCGGCCACCGACGCCATCAAGGTTCCACTGTACACGAAAAGGCAAAAACATGAAACAACGAGACCAAAATCCAGACAGAGACACTGGATTAGATATTGGACTGACACATTATGTAAAAGCCTTACTTACAGAAGAAAAAAGAAAGAAGCATAATGACAAAATCAACGGAGATGGAATGGAATGGAATAACTAATGACTAATGACCTAATGACCTACCCCGTCTCATTCCAGCAACCCATGCTGGACCATGGAGTTCTACGTAATCCACATACGACATGACTTCCACCTCAGAGGTTTTTTTATTACGTATGCCATATGTCTGAAGAGAGAGAGAAAAAAGACAGAGTGAAAGGTCAATCAAATATACAGAAAGCTGTGTTAGTGTTGCAATTGTTTACATGAAGTAAAGTAAAATTAAACTAAATCCCATACTCAAGAGTTGTTTTTTTCTTTGTGTATGTTTGTTTTTGGGGTTTTTTTTTGGGGGGGGGGGGTGTTTTTGTTTTGCTCGGATCTGTAATTAAATTCCATGGAAATCTTCAGCAAGTAACAGGCTGTTTGACCATTGTTATGTGATTGTCATGAATATTGCTCTCTATCTACTTGTCTCTTTACCTCTCTCCGACCCTTTCTAAATGTCCATTTATTTGTCTATCTATCTTTCAACATCTTTGTCTGTAGCCAAATCTCTTTCGTTGTATGGTGTTCAAAAATGTTTGCGATCTTACATAGTGGGAATGTTGGACTGAAATCCCGTACTCAAGAGTTGAGCGAAGGGCAGCCAGCAGTAGAGTCCAGATTATTTCTACGCACAGTGTGGTATAATGTGGTAGTGGTTTTCCATTGCTTTCCACGCCTTTAAACTTTCGCCGACTCTGAGTAAAACTAGCTTGTACCCATGTCACTGCTGGGTCAACAGGAGGGCCAGAAAAATTTGCCCGGTCTGGGAAGCAAACTCGGCCCTCCTGCGTGTTAGTCAGTTGCTCTACTGACTGAGCTACCGGTGCCTCTTCTTAGCTGAAGAACTACCTGCTGAAAAGAAGAGAGAATTTCTAGCTCATGAATGGATTGTTCGGATTACAATTAGTCGTTATGATTGATGCTATTGCTAATGATACCCTGCCTAGATTTGATTTGATTTTGATTTTACCCACATCCAAGACCGAGGTTATCTCCAAGGACTCTGACCGGTAGAAACAGATTCTTTAACAGCCAACAGATTCTTTGCACAGAATGTTGTGACTGCACACAGAACCTCCTTTTTAATCACCCATCTCCGATAAGACTAGGTGTCGATCCAAGCAGAGCTACAACTTGCCGAGTAACTAACCGCCATTGCTGTCAACTGACCTGAAGGGTGAATCCCCATGACCTGGTGGGAGCATCTCGGGTAAGGCGGATGGTTCTGCGTCATTGGTGTCCTCCGGGTCGGTGACGATGGCACGGTCAATGGCGCCAGGCTGAGGCTGTCGGCGCCATAGGAGCCTGCCTTTAGCCTCGGCAGCTGAAAGGGACAAAATGGAAGCAAAGATGAAATGCGTGTTACTGTTAATGAAACTATTACTATTAGTGAGAGCGGCAGATAAGATAGAGGTATAGATACAGATGAAGATAGATCGATGGTCTATATCCCTGTACAGGTAGCGTCGGTGGTCGAGTGGTTAGGCTGTAGGAGTGGGGATCATGAGGTCATGACTTGAATCCTAAGCAAAGCTAGGTCCGACGACGTTGTGTTCCTTGGGAAAGACACGCAACACTCAACACGCACTTTCCCCACTCCCACAGGTACAAATGGGGTACAAGCACTAGCTTGGGAGTAAAAAACCAAAAACCTGCGTCAGATTCGCGTCCTGGCCAGGAGGTCATTATTTTCACCCGTTTGGCTTCTGGCTATTGACACCGGGGAAAGCTCCCCACTCTATGGGCTGCTACGGCCTTGAAGGAATTTTTTTTTTTAATCCTCGCACACCGGATGTGCATCACTAATTCACCCAGCAGGCCATTCCATTCATTCAAAGTCAAAATCCATGTTAACTCACTGAGGAGCATACAATACATCAGTCTGTTAGGCGCTTTGTACTAGCACTCTGATAAGATATTTCTCTACCTATTATAACTGGGTACGCATTCACACCTGAGTCAAGTGAGAAACAGAGTGATGTATCTTTCATGAGAATACATACAATATTACGGGGGGGGACCCTGGACATAGACAATACTGAAATAATAGTAGCAAATAATACTCTCTCTCTCTCTCTCTCTCTCTCTCTCTCTCCCTCCCTCCCTCCCTCCCTCCCTCCCTCCCTCTCCTCTCTCTCCCTCTCTCTCTCTCCCTCCCTCCCTCCCTCCTCTCCCTCCCTTCCTCCCTCCCTTCCTCCCTCCCTCTCTCTCTCTCTCTCTCTCTCTCTATCTCGCTCTCTCTCTCCCTCTCCTCCCTCCCTCTCCTCCCTCTCTTGATTTGGCCCAATGGAAGGATCATCACTGTTGTCTGTTTTGCTTTGGGGGTTTTTTCGTCCCTTGTTTGCGTTTGTTTTGTTCTGGTCTTGTTCGGGGTTTTTTTGTCTTCTGTTTGTTTTTGTTTTGTTTCGGTTGCTTATTTTGTTGTTGTTGCTTTGTTGTTTTTGTTGCTGATACTGCTGCTAAAAATAAATTTTCCATAATTTTCCGTTCGGACATGTAGAATCTAGAAGAACATCATCAGCCTTAAAAATACATGTTTTCAAAGAATCAAATATTTTGTTTTAGTTTTAGTTCTAACCAAATGTTTCACATCAAACACACAACATGTATGTATTCGTTCTTAATAACACTCTTAAAGTTGTGTGTGTGTATGTGTGTGTGTGTGTGAAGTCTTTCCAAAAACAACAATAACCGCGTGTGTGTTGTTGGCGACCATTTTAATCTCCCTTGGACGCTGTGCCCCTAAGAAGATCACAAGTGACCCCATTGACACCCCGTCGGAATCTGCACTCCTCTTTTCTCTCTCTCTCAAGGATGTCTGAGCCAACGACGTGGTCTAAATTTAGAACCGAATGTCTTTGGTCTGGGCGCAATTAAAACAAAAAATAATAATGATGAATTACACTCTCCACTCTCAGTCTCAATCTCAATCTCAATCTCAGTCTCAGTCTCAATCTCAATCTCAATCTCAATCTCAATCTCAGAACTACTAACTCTTGAGCTCGCCGGCTGATGACAATCTGCTACGCCGTACTACTAGTAAATGTACAACTTGGTACGTTGTACTTGGCTTCGCCCTGTGAGTTTAAGCTCTGTGAGTTTCAAGCCCTGTGAGTTCAAGCCCTGAGTGTTCAAGCTCTGTGAGTTCAAACTCTGTGAGTTCAAACTCTGTGAGTTCAAACTCTGTGAGTTCATTCTCTATGAGTTCAAGCTCTGTGAGTTCAAGCTCTGTGAGTTCAAGCTCTGTGAGTTCAAGCTCTGTGAGTTCAAGCCCTGTGAGTTCAAGCTCTGTGAGTTCAAGCCCTGTGAGTGTAAGCCCTGTGAGTGCAAGCTCTGTGAGTTCAAGCCCTGTGAGTGCAAGCCCTGTGAGTTCGAGCTCTGTGAGTGCAAACCCTGTGAGTTCAAGCTCTGTGAGTGCAAGCTTCTGGAAAGAAAGACTGAGGCGACTGTGACTGTAGAACCAAATGCACCAATGAGTTTTTCGTTCAATTTTGTTGTTGTTGTTATTGTTGTTGTTGCTGTTGTGAACTCTGTATCAATATTTCGATAGACATCCTTCACGTTGTACTTTTTCTAACCAGTGTTTCCTGTCATTCCCTACAAACAGCAATGCGTCCCAGAGTATATATGTCTGATATGGCGGACCGGCAGTTTTGTTGTTTTGTTTTGTTGTATTGTTTTGTTGTTTTTGTTGGGGGTTGTTATTTTCAATGTACCAGGAACCGGAGAGCGAAACAAACCAATCCAGTTAATAAATTTTTTAAATAAAAAATCGGCCATATTATTATATATCAATCTCCATGTACCGGCGCAGACGATGGCTCGCGTACCGTCACCAGCATGTGCACCACATTTTGAGTATGAACTACACATTGAGTATGAGCTACACGTTGAGTATGAACTACACATTGAGTATGAACTACACATTGAGTATGAACTACACGTTGAGTATGAACTACACATTGAGTATGAACTACATATTGAGTATGAACTACATATTGAGAACTACATATTGACTGAACTACACATTGAGTATGAACTACACATTGAGTATGAACTACACGTTGAGTATGAACTACACATTGAGTATGAACTACATATTGAGTATGAACTACACATTGAGTATGAACTACATATTGAGTATGAACTACATATTGAGTATAAACTACATATTGAGTATGAACTACACATTGAGTATGAACTACATATTGAGTATGAACTACATATTGAGTATGAACTACATATTGAGTATGAACTACACATTGAGTATGAACTACACATTGAGTATGAACTACATATTGAGTATGAACTACATATTGAGTATGAACTACATATTGAGTACTAGACGTTGAGTATGAACTACATATTGAGTATGAACTACATATTTGAGTATGAACTACATATTGAGTATGAACTACATATTGAGTATGAACTACATATTGAGTATGAACTACATATTGAGTATGAACTACATATTGAGTATGAACTACATATTGAGTATGAACTACATGAACTACATATTGAGTATGAACTACATATTGAGTATGAACTACATATTGAGTATGAACTACATATTGAGTATGAACTATATATTGAGTATTAACTACATATTGAGTATGAACTACATATTGAGTATGAACTACATATTGAGTATGAACTACATATTGAGTATGAACTACATATTGAGTATGAACTACTATTGAGTATGAATTACATATTGAGTATGAACTACATATTGAGTATTAACTACATATTGAGTATGAACTACATATTGAAGTATGAACTACATATTGACTATATATTGATATGAACTACATATTGAGTATGAACTACATATTGAACTACATATTGAGTATGAACTACATATTGAGTATGAACTATATATTGAGTATTAACTACATATTGAGTATGAACTACATATTGAGTATTAACTACATATTGAGTATGAACTACATATTGAGTGTTAACTATATATTGAGTATGAACTACATATTGAGTTAAAAAAAAGTAAATTTCATTTTATTTTATTTTTATCATCACATCCATAACTAAAGATGATCTCCAGGGGCTTTTGCAGAATCTTTTAAATTTTGCCCGGGGCTGCCCTTCTGGAAACAGCCAAGGATCTTTCAATGTGCACAGAGAGTTGTGATCTGCACACGTGAACGTCCTCCTCTTTATCACCCGTCTCCGATGGGACTAGGTGTCGATCCACCTACCTGGACCCTATCAGGGATGATAGTTTGTTTTTTATTCGTTCAAAAAACTCGATAAAACATGAAACTGTTAAACCTTGCCGCGTCTTGAATTTGAACCCACGACCTTTTAAGTTGAGGAGAGGTTGCCAACACTTTGCCTGTGGACTACCGAGTCCCGGCACGTTGAGTGGCACCGCCCTGCCAAACAGAACAGAACCTTCATACCAAGGCCAAGGTCATTGCTTGTCTGTCTATGTCTAGATTGTAATATGTCCAAGCGCCGTTCCAAAACTAGTGTTAAAATTTCATAAGAAGAAGACTAGTTCGTGGTAGAGAGCATAACATTGACGGAAGCTGATAGTGTCTAAAATTTAAATCAAATCAAACTATTTGAAGTTGACTGACATAAAGACATTTTAATTTTTTTTTTATTTCACACAACAAGTTACACCACCACAAACGATCGGTTCGATGACAATTAAAATCAATTTTTGTATAATAAGCGATTAAAACTTTAATATAACACCAGTTTTGTGACGAACGACCTGTGTATGCTCTATCTAAAGTCTAGAGACACGACCTGTGTATGCTCTATCTAAAGTCTAGAGACACGACCTGTGTATGCTCTATCTAAAGTCTAGAGACACGACCTGTGTATGCTCTATCTAAAGTCTGGAAGAAACTTAACACGACCTGTATGCTCTATCTAAAGTCTAGAAGAAGCTTGACACGAACTGTGTATGCTTTATCTAAAGTCTGGAAGAAATTTGACACGACCTGTGTATGCTTTAGTCTGAAAGTATGCTTTATCTGGAAGAAATTTGACACGAACTGTGTATGCTCTATCTAAAGTCTAGAAGAAGCTTGACACGACCTGTATGCTCTATCTAAAGTCTAGAAGAAATTTGACACGACCTGTGTATGCTTTATCTAAAGAAATTTGACACGACCTGTGTATGCTCTATCTAAAGTCTGAAGAAAGAAATTTGACACGACCTGTGTATGCTTTATCTAAAGTCTGGAATTTGAAATTTGACAAGTCGACCTGTATGCTCTATCTAAAGTCTAGAAGAAGCTTGACACGACCTGTGTATGCTCTATCTAAAATCTCCAAGCTCTATCTCAAGAAGAAACTTGACACGATCTTTGTATGCTCTATCTAAAGTCTAGAAGAAGCTTGACACGACCTGTGTATGCTCTATCTAAAATCTAGAAGAAGCTTGACACGACCTGTGTATGCTCTATCTCAAGTCTAGAAGAAACTTGACACGATCTTTGTATGCTCTATCTAAAGTCTAGAAGAAACTTGACACGACCTGTGTATGCTCTATCTAAAGTCTAGAAGAAGCTTGACACGATCTGAAGAAATTTGTATGCTCTATCTAAAGTCTACAAGAAACTTGACACGAACTGTGTATGCTCTATCTCAAGTCTAGAAGAAACTTGACACGAACTGTGTATGCTCTATCTAAAGTCTAGAGACACGAACTGTGTATGCTCT
>JAXRKP010000365.1:57500-65000 GCA_037039925.1 Doris montereyensis | reverse complement strand
TGAAAGTTACCCTGTCACCACACATGCAGTGATCTCAGGGTGAATTCAGATTAAGTTTTGTTTGATTTATTAAAAATTACCCTATCCACCACATACAATGATCTCAGAGTGAATTAAGATTTAGTTTTGTTTGCTTCAGTGATTGAAAGTCCCCTATCCACCATCTGCAGTGTGATCTCAGAGTGAATTAAGATTAAGATTAAAATTGTTTCATTGAAATTTACCCTATCCACCAATTGCGATGATCTCAGGGTGAATTAAGATGGAAACAGCAGGATGAACGATCAGTGGAAGAGTGAAAGGAAAGAAGTAGGACACACCAGCATCCTCCCTCAACCGCTCGCCTGCTAGGAGGCAATCTTCGTTGGCTTGCGGTGGGGGTCCGGTTGTAAGTAAGACTAAGAGGAAGATAACAATGTAAGCTATGTCTGTTCGCCTGTCTGTCTGTCTCTGATTGTCTGTTTGTCTCCGTTTCATCTCTGTCTGTCTGTCTGTCTGTCTCTCCCCTTCGTTTCCTTTTTGAAATTGTAGTATAAATGACTCATAAATAATATCAAGTAAAACAAAACAAAAATACAAAACTATAAATAAAAGTAATGATAATAATAATAATAATAATAATAATAATAATAATAATAATAATAATATAATAATAATAATAATAATAATAATAATAATAATAATAACAAGAATAATAACAATAATAATAAAATAATAATAACAATAATAATAATAATAATAATAATAATAATAATAATAATAATAATAATAATAATAATAATAATAATAATGACAATGACATCAAATGGCGCGTCCCACGTCATTTCGCGGCCGTCATCACAGACAAAGTGGTTACTGGTGTCACACGAGAGATGTGTTTATCACGACACTGTCATGTCAGTCCGACACGCTACATCGATCAACCGCCTCTTGCCTCCTTCGGTGACGTGCTCAATAAAAGTGGGATCCTAGGCGCCAGTCGTTGCGTTGCCAAGTCGCTCATTCATACTCATAGCACTGGCTTCACGGTTTATGTGGATCTAGGATGTATACGTTTTACAGTACGGCAATTCAATTCGGCTGCTGCTGGTTCTCTCCATGCCTGGAAGGAGGACTCGGTAGTCCAGAGGCAAGGTGTCGGCCTCTCAACACAACGGTCGTGGCGTGGGTTCAAGCGCCGGCGGCAGGTTGAAAAGTTTTCCCGAGTTTATCCGACATTATCAATCAGTTCCCATTCTACCTTCCGGTGTATGGGTTCAGATGCCAAAAAATGATCTTTCTCCAGGCTGCCCTGTCCTGACATAATATTTTGTTTCCTTCTGTGAAAGTTAAATTTCTTTGCATTAATGCCTCTTTTATATCTTTTTCCCACTTTCTCCGAGGTCTGCCTTTTTCTTACCCAATGTAACTAATGGGGGCTCAACCGATCGCCGAATGTGGATTTAGCCGCAGGGACCCACAGCTAGCCCCGATGCCAGCTGAGGATGTAAGTGTAAGCGATTTTGTCGCCGTTCCAAATGTTCTCTCAGGAGCTTGAACGACCCAAGTCCTATTATGATGATGAAGAAGGACAAGAAGAAGAAGAAGAAGAAGAAGAAGAAGAAGAAGAAGAAGAAGAAGAAGAAAAAGAAAGAAGACGACACAGCTATCATACACATCAATGGCACACTACACTGGGTGTGGAATCAGTTGGAAGACATAATGCCGTATCGGTATCGATACGGATACGGATATAACATTCGTTCTGTGATAGAAACTACGGCACACTACACGACACACGACAGCCTCGTTCTATCATAGAAGAAACTACACGGCACGAGACAGACATTTAAGGCATTTCCATGAGCTACCTGGTGATAGTGGCAACAATTAATTGACACATTTCACAGTTTATCAGATGTCTGATATCGAAGAGATGTCATTACTCGATTTTGAATTACTGAAATTAATCCCGCCCACCATACTTTATGATGATTATTATTATTATTATTATGGCCCCCTTGAGGAATACGTGTAGTTAAGAAGATACACGGACGGAGAACGATGGCCGATTGGTGCAAAACAAGAATGGGAAGTGGAAGGGAAAGGACAAGGTTGCTGTCTTGACTTGATTCACTCACATCCACACCACTAGAGTCATCTCATGGTTTTTGTGAGTGGTAGCAGGTTTTAATTTTACCCAGACTTCTCTGTAAACAAACAGCCACGGGAATTTTTAACGTGCACAGAGTGTTGTGATCTGCACACGGGACCTCCTCCTTTTCATCGTCAGTCTCCGATGACTAGGTGTCGATCCACCTACCTGGATCGAAGAGGGGGAGGGGGGGGGGGGGAGATTTTGCTCGAAAAAAGAAATTGAGAAAAATGTTCGCATCCACTACCTTAACGTAGCCGAGTGATAAGGGTTCTCTTAGTGAGGGTGCATGAACCCCCAAAACGGGAAGGGGGGTGCGTGAGTTTATCCCAGGGGTTTGTGGGATATTTCTGAAAGATCCATTGTGGCGTGACAATAAACACTATTATACTATTAGGAATATATTGCCAGTATGGTTTTCTTCTCATACTCGCATGCACTCAACAGTTAATGATGACGATATAATATAATAATTTGTTCCATCTGTTAATACAATTACAATTTTACATTATGAACTTGATCTTTTACGAAGCATTATTATGAGTATTATACATGTGAAGTAACAAAATGTATAAATATGTAATTTTGACTTTATATATCTTTCGAATTGCATCAATTTCCAATACCAATACATGCACATCACATGTTATCGATTTCCCAAGCACTATGTCAACGAAAAATTGCCTTGAATGAATAAACAATGCGTTTTTTAATTTTATTATTAATATTATCATTATTGTTATTATTATTATTATTATTATTATTATTATTATTATTATTATTATTATTATTACATTATAACATATTAGTACATCTATTATTATTATTATTATTATTATTATTATTGTAAAACAAGCATGTTACACCCCGGGTGATACCAAGTACGATTATTAGATTGATTCAGTATTTGAGACCGAGGTTACGCAGGTAGCCGTGAAAGTGAACAGTACAATTCCAACTTTTTAATTATAAAAGCTGTTCAAAATGGCGGCTTAGGTGGATGGAAATGCTACTTGGTGACAAAATTGTCAATAAAATAAAACGTCAGTTCTGATAAAAAAAAATCCTGAAATGAAAACGATATTGGGATTATTTAAAACCTACATGCAAAATATGTGTTTTCTTAGTGGTCTGGCAACAGTCTTTCGCGAACAAAGAACGACAAACTCCAGAACTATGTAGCTCTACAATGATGATTATGATTAGTCTTTTACCATATTCGTTTTGTTGTTGTTCTCAACGATGAACTACATAATAAGGTTACCGGGTGCAGGGTGATGTCAAGCACCGGTACAATAGTCGATACTTAAGTTATGCGAGCTTTTCATTGCAGATCTAATGGCCGGAAATGAAGGAATGAGTAAAAATAACAATAAAAAGTTTCGTGGATCGCAGGCAAAACAATATTTTCCCAATCAATTAAAATACTGATTTGACCCGAGAGTTTGTTCGCTAAGAACCTAAAGCAGGCTATTTGAAATCACATGCGAAACATGGAAGTTGTGGATGCAGTGGTTCCTGAGTTTAGAGCGGTCAAAGTTTGAGGTGTACATTTATATGTATATATATATATATATATATCTGAGCTCGTATCTCTTTCTTATATATATATATATATATATATATATATATATATATATATATATATATATATATATATATATATATATATATATATATATATATATATATATATATATATAAGAGAAAGAGATACGAGCTCAGATTGTATCTCCAAAAGGGTTCATGGAGATCTCTGACATCCACAAAGGGGGGAGGGGGTCGTCGGGAGATAAAGTTAGGGAACCCTTGCTGTAGGGCGTAATAATGAGAACAGCAACAAACAAATCGCATACATGTTTTAAAATTAAAGAAGCATGGTGTATTTTAATTGTGAGTAAAACTACAAAAATCAACCATCGATAAAATAGAGCAATTGAACACAAAGATTATTATATGACCATGAAGAATACGGCATGGACAGCTAAACGAAGTCTTAGAGATAATAACAACGAGACAGAGAAGGGTATCAAATTAACATTATCATTATGGAGAAAAGGAAATAAGATAGGGAGATACACTTACCATGATGGACAATGGCTTGCGTTACGTTATCTGTCATGCAAACGGTGACAATGATCGACCTCGGTAATGATCCATGACAAAAAAACTACACTTTGGACACACTGACTGGAGACAGGCCTAGCTCTAGATCTATATATACATTGTTTAATGCACTATATAAAATGTTTTAGGCGATCTGTAACCAACAACGTTGACGGAGAGTCGGAAAGATTTGATTACGACATCGTGATAGACCTAGTAGGCTTGGCTAGCTAGATCTAGATTTTCTAGCTTTTGCTAGCTAGATCTAGATTTTCTAGCTTAGCTATCTAGATCTTTTAGATTTTCTAGCTTGGCTAGCTAGATCTAGATTTTGTAGCTTAGCTATCTAGATTTAGATTTTCTAGCTTGGCTAGCTAGATCTAGATTTAGATTTTCTAGCTTGGCTAGCTAGATCTAGATTTAGATTTTCTAGCTTGGCTAGCTAGATCTAGATCTAGATTTTCTAGCTCTAAATCTAAAAAACCGAACGTAGATCTAGATATAGTGAAGTCAGTTAGTGCAAAAATTGTGCAAATTGTGGTAAAAGCACCAATCTTGGCAATATCGTAGCTAATACCAATATAAATGATTGCTGATATAGAACCACCCTGAAAAAGTATCCTGAATGACCAAAACTGACCAGTGAAATGTCCACTATATTTATATAGTAAAAAACTTCCAAAGCTGACCAAATTGTGAGACCAGCGTGTATAATCGTCAATAAATGCTTCATGGAAGGGCAGAGTAAAGTTATCTTAACTTATTATTGACAAGCGCAAAATCTATGATGACAGTTTGACCGTGAATGACCAAAACTGGCCAGTGAAATGCCCACTTTATTTGTATAATTTTTTTAAACTTCCTGATCGTCAATGAGTGCCTCATGGAAGGGCAGAGTAAATTTATCATAACTTATTATTGACAAGCGCAAAGACTATAATGACCATTTGACCGTGAATTATCAAAACGGACCAGTGGAATGTCCATTTTATTTGTATATTTTAATTTTAAAAATTCCTGAGCTGACCAAATTCTGAGAACAACGTGTATAATCGTCGATGAATGTTTCATGGAAGGCGGAGCAAAGTAATCATAGCTCACTATTGACAATCTATGATGACCGTTTGACCGTCAATAACCAAAACTGACCAGTAACATGTCCACTTTATTTGTATATAAAAAAGAACCTTCCTAATCGCCAATAAATGTCTCATGGAAGGTCAGAGTAATTTATCATAACTTATTACTGATAAGTGCTTAGACTATGATGACCGTTTGATCGTGAATGACAAAACTGACAAGTGAAATGTCCACTTTATTTTGTATATATAGAAAAACTTTCTAGACTGACCAAATTTTGAGAACAACGTGTGTGAATGTCAATCTGTTTGTTATAGAAGGACAGAGTAGGTTTATCATAACTTAACATTGACAAACGCAAACACTATGATGACCGTATGACCAGTATTACTGAACGTCCGGCTGAAATTGACCAATTGAACAAATAAGCAAGATTTAAACAGAAAATTGAAATATAAGTATTTGGGTTTTGCTTATACTTTTTATATTTTCTTTGGGATACCAGGCTGTTTTTCTGTTGAATTTTTAAATAAGGACATACCTGTGCCATGAAAAGAATCTTTGGCGGTAGCCAATGATGGTTTATAATCAATATTGTCCACAGCAGCAGTTGTTCAAACTTTACCCCCGCAATGATGATGGACAAACAAAACCCTCGGATTCATACTCAGTGCACACCGAATTGGCAGTGTCGATTAAAAAGTCATAACTCTCGTATATGAGACACAGATGCCTAAGTGAACAAGTGTATCAACTAAACCTTCCGATCGTGGTTGGCCGTGAATTTTTAGTCCAACGTATGGAGGGGTTGACGTTTCTTTGTAATTGCTATAGTGTTTCTGTTTCTCTGCGCTGTCAGTTTCTGCTCTTGCTCTTTGTCTAGAGTTAAAAAATAATAAGTTGACTGGGCATCATTGCCTCTTTCTGGCGAATGCTTGGATCTTCTTCTACACTTCTTCCAATCAATATCATTTTCATCAACACCAGCAGAGAATGGGGTCATTACCGTCAATGGGATTTGAAAATGTTCCTTCAAAAGAGAATACTTGATGGTTGATGATATCTCTCCGGATTAGTTTTGCTGCGTGCATAATATTGACTGCATCACTATCAGACTTGCCTTCTAAAGTTGTCTTCATCAACCCTATTTTTCAAATGGGTGGTATGTATTCTCTCAGTCCCTTTTAATCCATATTCTTTTAAACGGTCATTGAACACTTTCCCGATGTGTCGCAAGTTTGTAAATTCTTGGCGTGTCCCCCGAAGCAACCTCCTTCAGAAACGAGACAAGTTCTGCTAGAATAGCATTTTCCACTTGGTTTATATCCTGTTCTATAGCATACCTTTCCCTTGCTTCATGACACAACGTTAGCTGGCATTTTCGATGATAACAGAGCCTCTTGCGCCACTATATCGCCATGTGTAAATTTTGCCAGTAGCTTTGCGTCTTTTGTTTTTTCTCTGCAATCATTTTACCTTGTCGCTTATCTCTAAAGTCATGACAAAATGCTAGAAATTTAATTTCTATGCGACAAATGGAGTTAATTTTTTCTTCCTCCTTTTCATAGAAAAAACCCAATATGCTCTGTTAGTGTCTATTGCCGAAATTCCTACGCTGGATGTAGAAGATTCACGTCTATGTGTTTGTGCTTCATGGCCAGTTTTGTCAGAATGAAGAAGTCTGACAGAGGAGGAGCTTTCTGGTACCTTTTTCATCACCGTTGAAGTTTGGTGTTGTTGAATCTTGCACCACATGATTTGTGCCACATGGCAGCATGCTCCCTTAGCGTTGTTGCAAGATCATCTCCTTCATCCATTGATGAAATGGCTAAGCCGTCGTGTGGCAAAGACATTTGTGTACGATCATTTCGAAGTTGTGTACCCTTGAACGAAGAAGCGTTTTGTTTTGTTTTTCATGGGTATCGGTCTGGCATATAATACATTAAGTACATTCAAGGGTTTCTATAAAATTCTTTTCAGACATTATCGATGACATGTAAAGATCAGTTCAAAGCAATCTTAAAATGAGATTCAGCATAAGAACACAGAATGAATGCTTTTGCTGAATTTAGATATCAAGGTCATGTCTAACGAGCAGCAGACAGAACCAGATTCTATACATCAACCGTTTGACAATTGTTATTAACAAGGCAGCGGAAAATGTTATACTGGAGAAACGG
>JAXRKP010000365.1:22500-47500 GCA_037039925.1 Doris montereyensis | reverse complement strand
AAGACAAGATAAGCCTCCACCCAAGGTTGGGATTCGAACCCAAAGCGACTGATTCCTATTGTTTTCTATTGCATCGATTTGAATTCAAAGTGGCTTCAGAGTGACATCTTTTAGACTTAGATATTTTGGTTAGTAACGTCTTATATCATATAATATAGATCTCAACTGAATGTGATCTTACTGTACTGCAGGCAGATCTATGTTTAAATTCAAGATGTGATCTTACTGTACTGCAGGTAGATCTATGTCTAAGTTGAAGACGTAATAATACTGCATTGTAGGTATATCTATGTTTAAATTGAAGATGTGATCTTACTGTACTGCAGGAAGATCTATGTATACATTGAAGATGTGATCTTACTGTACTTCAGATGGATCTAGATCTATGTAAAAATCGATGATGCTTGAGGCGTATTAGTATGAAGTGTTTTGGGGTTGATTAGAACATAAGTTTTAAGAACAAAATGTAAGTTGTCAGTGAAACAATGCAAAAATGAACTAATTTAGTGCTTATCGTCAAATAATATTTCATGGTTCTAAAGTCAAAAAAGCACATCTATAGGTCATTTGTGCCCTTTACAGAAAAATTGAGCTAAATCGGTGGAGAAAAGAGACACTCGTTCGATCAAATTTTGATTTCCTTGTATTCCATAATAAATTATCATATCATTATTGGAAGGAATTCCGTAATCTGGCAGTCAAGGGAGATTAATATAATAAAGACAATATTTTGAAGGGGTGAGATAAAAAAAAAAAATGGAACTTGGTTATTGTGGGGGATAAAAGAAAGGGAAGAAAGTAAATATAATTTATTGAAAGGTTGCTTTCAGTTGCTGCAGTCTTTTGTGACTGAATGTGACTTTTCAGATTAAGGTGACACAATGTGTAACTGAGATAGCGGATCGTACAATAAAAAACTGCGAAACTGACATATTCAAGATGGAGACATTAGATATTGCCGTATTATGTTTTGTTGACATTGACATCAGACAATGTGGATGACACCAACCATTCTGCCAGCATTGGTTTTTAGCGACATTGTAACATCATTGTTGGAAGTGAGAAATTTTCAGTTGGTTATATATGAAGAAGTTTTGTAAGTGTGCAACTCATTAATGTAATCCAATTTGCATAGTATTGTTTAGATGCTGAGCAAAAAAAATGGAACATTGTTTCTAAAATATTAATTAGTACATGGTATTAAAACTTGAGAAAAAAAAAACTTTTCAATGTTAGGTATGGTGATACTGTGTACCCGACTATGAGAGTTCTTCCGTTGGGAACCCTGTTTGTTCTAGATGGATTATTGTGTCTACATTTTTTTATGTCATGGGAAATTTGATTTCATGACATTTAAAGATAGTTTGTCATGGTGTCATGTTTACTTCTGATCGAATTTTGCTCATAAGTTTTAACTTAAAATAGTCACGGGCACTTAATGTCGTGGTAGATAGCAAACGCTCAGGTTATGAGAATGCTAAATGGCTGTAACATAAATTTTATCTATATAAAAACCACTGGATGATGTCAGAGAATTTTCGCTTAGTGCCACAGGGCCTTGGTATGATGAGAAAAAAATTACCAATTCAAGTTCTAAACTGGACTTCAGGAACAAAGTCTTTGATCCAACCAATGAATACTGGTACACGTGTTATGTATTTTTAGGGCTGGTATGACGTCGTGCTGTCTGAACTTCACAGCAAGTAAAAAAAGAGAGTGAAGTTCCTTCAAAGCTAGTTCAGCCGATAGAGCCGGAGCTTATCCCGGATTCCATAATGTGGAACTGAACAGGTAATAATAATTACCCTCGACAGGACAATAGTCTGACGAGGTTGCTCCTCCCAAGTTAGTGCTTGTACCCATTAGCACCCGGGTTGAGTGGAGAAAATGCGTGCTAAATGTCTTTCTCAAGGAACACGTCAGAACTAGCTTCATTAGGATTCGAACCCAGGATCTCATGATCCCCAGTCTGGCAGCCTAACCACTCGGCTACTGATGCCACACAAGGACTTTACGGCAAAGGGTCAGATAACTCAAGTTAGACAACACTCTCTGCAAGAGGAAACAATCAATTCACACATCTCCGTAAGACATCAAACCGAGACAACCATTCCCCCAAACTCTTCGCAACACCAAGGCTAAAGAAAGCAGGGCTGGTCAGGTGTGAAATTGTTTTCATGAGTGCTAAACATAGTCTGATATGTATTTGGGGAAGAGGGGAGGGATGGTTGACTCATACGATTGGACAGTGTGAAAAGAAACAGTCAATAATCTCACTCCTCCTCCCCCCCCTCCTATCTATTTCAACATATATGTTTTCTTTCTTTCTTTCTTGCCAGCAACTTTCCTTCTTTTCCTTTTTACTTAGAAAAATAGAAAGGAAACAAAAAAAAAGAATGAAATAAAAACTCTAATCAAAACAAAAAACAAACAATAAATACCCCGAAATGAATGGCAGTGGATTTAATGATCAGGGGGAGCTATTTCTATAAAAAAAAACAACACAATTACTGATTGTTCCCCTTGTGAAACAGATACGTCACAAAAAAAACAAGGGAATGGACCCTTTGACAGCTAAACAGTGGCGACATAACTGTGCCCGACTATGAAACTCCTGATTCATTATCATGTTTAACTATATAGAATCTAATCAATCATTATTACTAATCAAGATCAATGTTGGAAGGACACCCATAGTGGGCACACACTATCACCATTCCTGACCCTGATCTAGGCCTATCTACTATTTAATTATTCTGATTAGATCTAGATCTAGTTAGTAGTGATTAGTCATGTTTGAACTGTTTGTAGGCCTAAGATAGTACATGTATCAAGTGTAAGCTTTGGTGGAGAAATAGAGTTCGATTTTAGATAGAGATTACAATATATGTAGTATAACTAAACATTAAATCTTTAGATCTAGATCTCGCTCTAAATCTAGATCTAGATCCAGATTCTCATTGGGAGAATCCAGTTGACGAATGAGTAAGCGAAAGAACTGCGAAGCAAAGACCTGCGGCGATCGATAGCCTATGGCCACTGATGACTAGTCACGATATTATCTTCTGACTAGTCTAGATCTAGATCTTGAATCTCGATTTAACATCATGTTAGACATTGATCTCTAGATTAAAATTGATATATATAGAATCTGGCTTTCTATCTATTCAAGTTTCAATCTAGGTTTAGCTGTAAATCTAGCACTATAATGCCTACGAATCTATAGATTCCAGGCTAGCTCTAGCTCTCTTCCCAAAGATCAATTCTACATGTGTTGCCAGACTCGATTCCAGAGACCAGAGACTGAAACAAAATAAACAAAACAAACAAAATCCCGTAAAATTTCAGATCTAAAATAATGAAATTGGATTTGACTTACCGTTTTGTCAATTTTATGTTCCTCCTCTTGTCTTATGCTGACTAAATCAAATGATCTAGACCGCAACATCACATCGAAGGCTCTTGATCGATCATTTAACTCGGCTAGCGATTTGCGGCCTAACTCTCGACACGACAACCTCACGGTGGAAGGCCTGAACTGCGCTACCCGTGATCACACCTCCGACCTCTCGATATTGACCTAGGGTCACTCAGGATGACCCCACTGCAGTCATGGGGCCAATTTGAAGGCCGACTTAAATAAACTGTACGGCAGCCACAAAACATACGAACTTATTCATTTAGTTTGCATAGGCCTAGATCTATGCCTATCAATGATGTTCCGCTTTGAAACTGTTTATTCTTGGTCCCTGTCCTCGTACATAATTAAAGCTGACACTGACGACACCGAACTGAGCCGAATGATTGAAACAGCACACCTGGAACAGGTAGACTTTATAGGCTCAGGGGCGGCGCCTGGCTCCACCAATCGTCGTATGGGCATGTGTGCACTTCTCGACCATACAACTGTTTTTGGACTGTAAACGTGGATCTAACAACATAGTAACACCAACAGGCAACGTGCAATAAGTGATCTGTCTAAATGCTTCAACGTTTTTATTGAACAATATACACATATTAATATGAATACAATATATATAATATTATATTTATTATGGTGTGTATGTGTGCGTGCGTGTGTTGAAGAGAGAGAGAGAGAGAGAGAGAGAGAGAGAGAGAGAGAGAGAGAGAGAGAGAGAGAGAGAGAGAGAGAGAGAGAGAGAGAGAGAGAGAGAGAGACTGAGAGTTGCTGTCACGAACAACATGTACACTTAAAACCTCGCTATAGCGCCTCGCCGCTAAACCGTCATTTTCGTTTACCGCCAACGTATTCCTTTTGTACGCATCAGACATTCTTCAAAACCAATTAAATACATAATATAATTCAGTATGATGTGCCTCTATCGGCGTTACCGTTAAATGGCTATAATAAGATGAGTATGCAATACTTACTTTTATAATATAAATACTTGTACTCATTCGTACCTTGAACTAACTACATCAGATCACCGACTGGAACTGGAGGAATCATAAGTAGGTCGTTATGTCCCCGACAAATGAACAGTTCAAGACCGCTTTGTTAATTTAAGTATAGACTTGACAATTGAAAACGCCACACATTAAGAGCTTCAATACCTCCATTATTTGTTCACTTCAAGTCTGAACGGAGTAAGTACTCAGTAGACATAATGTTCCTTACAGTACGTACATGAGTATTGTAAAAATACAATTCGTTATACCGCCAACGTGCATCATCACCCACGTCCCTGAAGTGATGCAAGCGGGTAGTTTTGGTTTTGTTTGTTTCATTCATTGAAAGTTACTCTGTCCATCACATTCGGTGATCTCAGGGTGAATGAAGGGGAGGAAACGGCAAGACGACAGATAAGTGACACTGACAGAGTGAAAGGATAGCAATAAGACCTACAAGCAGAGCCCACCAACCGCTCATGCAAACGGGTAGAACTAAAACCTAGTTTGGCTTAATCAAAGATTACACGGACGCCGACAAACACATACAAAAACAAAATTGTCCTGTGTCAGATTATTTCATTCCTCACACACAATCCTTGGCTAATGTAATCCAAATAGATGTAGGGCGTTATATATAACTATTATAAGGCCTTCCTACTGCTATTATTACTATTAAGCCTAGTGCTATTTTTCCGGCTACTTGGTATTCTTACTGTGTCCTCTACTTTTAAATACTACTACTACGCTAGCTTTTTTTCCCCACACTAATGGGCCTAGACCTAGATCTACATCATGTTGCCAGTGCCACTAGTGCCAGACGTTAGTTTTCGATTTTGATCTACATGCACTTTACAACACATCGACATTGGTTATCTCCTTGTTGTAGTACATTGTACTGGCTTTGTAAAGTTTGTAACGCCATTCTTTTTACATGAACAAATGTATGCCTTATGAAAGGTGAAATTATAATTTGCCGCCAACAGTTGACGGTACATGTATAATTATAATGCTGTTTGACTTTGAGCGTAGGTTCAATTCGAGAAGAGTAGCTTGGTTTGATCTAATTTACCCACATCGACAACTAAGCAAGGTGATCTTGGGGTTTTTTGGTAGGATTTTTAATTTTGCCCAAACTGCCTGTGCCTTGTAAACAACGAAGGCACCTTCAACGTGCAGTGTTGTGAACTGCACAAAGGGACCTCATTTTATTGCCTGTCTCCGATGGGACTAGGTGCTGATCCACCTATCAGGACCAGAGGCGAAAACTAAAGAAAAACAGAAAACACGAGAACATTTTTCAACCGTCGGCGGGATTCGAAGTTGAACTTGAACGCACTATCTGTGGGTTGAGAGGTTGACGTCTTGCCCCTGGACTGCCGAGTCACTTTCTAAGAAGAGTCGTAGCAGTATGGAAAAGTAAAAGAAATAAAGTCAGAAACAGAAACACAACGATGAGATCAAACCAAAGCAGATGGTATAAAAACTAAGGTAGAAATTAATCACTTCAGATGGTTTGAGCATGTAAACAGAATGATTCAATGAATATAATCTAAATGCATACACCGGAAGGAAGATCTCTGCTCTTCAGGGCTTCTTTGGTTTTTAAGTTGTCTCCTTCCTGTTTCAGGTTTTGGCTAGAACTCTAGAACTACTCTGCGAGTTGATGTTTCTTCAGATTTTTCATTTCTGGTTTTATTGCAATTCGATCTCCGTCATTCGCCATATGCAGTGATTTCAGAGGCGGCAGTAAGAATAGTAAGATGTGGGAGATGTGTTTCGTGAAAAAGTGACAGCAGAAACAAGATCCATTGTAGTGCCCGCCACCTATTCGCAATTTTTGTTTCACTTTCAATCGTTATTTTCTATTTGGTTTGATTTTACAGACATCTACAACTATGGCGATTTTGGTAGGATTATCAATTTTGCTCGGACTGCCTTGTAAACAGCCATGGGATCTTTAACATGCACAGTGTTGTGATGTGCACACTGGACCTCCGTCTCCGATGGGACTAGTTAGGTGTCGATCCACCTACCTGGAGCGGGGTGTGTGTGTGTGTAGGTTTGACTTGGAAAAACTCAAGAAAACTTTTCAACTTTCTGGGGCTTGATCGAAGCCATGACCATTTGGTTAAGAACGGTTTCGTCATAACCCCACTCCTTTATAATATTAACGCCATGTTACCAACGGCACAATACATTGGCGGTATAACAAAGTTTGAGTGTAAAGGACTTTGGATTAGTAATTTTAACTAAAGTGCACTAAAATGTGTTGAGTTTCAATAGTCTTGTGAACCCTTCAAATATCAAATGCACTCACGCCAACATACTCACAAGTGGACACAAAAACATCAAGAAAAACAAAAACTGAAAATCTTTAGAAAAAAACATCAGCCTGAACAACAATGTGAATAGCATTTTCATTTATTTGTTTCATATTTAACATGACGGATGAATTATAAATTCAGCGTAAAATAAATCCTATTTATTCTCATAGGAAAACACAACTTTTCAATTATCGCACCCAATCTAAAAACAGCCATTTATTCCAATGCAAATACACATCAATTATCAGTCATCACGCACACTATTATAATTTCCTCAAAGCAAAAAATGTCAGTACAAAGATACTGCTGTTTTGTTTGTTTTTGTATGAACTGAATCACACAGACGCGAATTGTGACAATAGTTTTTACTAAGCTTGGTTCAGTTTACAAACATTTTCCTAACCATTACAGTAAGGGTCTTCAATGACATTTATTATTTAGATTGAGAAAAGATCTGTAACTAAAATTAGTGTAAAATTGTAAGGAATGTTAAAACATTCGAAAATACATAACCGAAATTCATGGTACAAGAGATTCAGATCAATTATTTTTAGATATCAGACTTATAAAGAAACAAATCGAGACTGCAAATATTCGGATTTGGGGTTTTCGGACCAAGGATTTTTTTGAGTGTATATTTAGATCTTCTTAAATTTATTACATTACTCTATTCTATTTTCACATCCATATAGAGATTCAAAAACCACAGACAGCTACGGAGGCAGCAATTTAATATTAAGTTTTAAAATTTAAGAAATGATCACCCTAAAAGTAAAACCAGTTTCCCAAAGTCAATTTAATTTGCATATAAGCAAATCTTTCCGAATCTAAAAATAAAAAAGAGAAATGGACAGGGGAACTAGACAAAATAATCTCTCGAGGAATTAAATATAATTATCTTACCCTTTCAAAAGAAGCAAGCTAAAATACATAAAATTGATCGGGAAATGTCTGCCCTCCTCCCAAGAGAAGCAAGTTAAAATACATAAAATTGGTCAGGAAATGCTTACACTTCCAGAGGAAGCAAGATAAAATGCATAAAATTGGTCAGGAATCATCAATGTCAAAACATTTTGGTTTCAAACATTAACTCAATTCATTTCAGTGTCCGCTTCAAAAGATAAATACAGAGGAAATGAATGAGGAAAACACCCTATCAATATCATGTCGATTTTGACTTTACTTCTCAAAAGAATTCTTCCTTAACATTAAAATTGTAATTGCGCTGCCTCCTAGATCGGCAAGACGCCAATGTTCATAAGAATCTTAAAGATTAAAAAAATTCATACAGAAATGTCTTGAGCCATAAAATCATCTGCCCTGAATTCTCCTAGACTATGAATGATATATTCGTTTGTTTCTCCCATAAAGGTTTTGGAAATTGTTGAAACAAAGGAAAATAGAAAACCAACTAATAGTAATTCAATGTAAATGACTATACATTAAATTAAAATCAAATTATCTGTTTAGCACCACCCTTTAACGAGGGGCCACTAATTATAATTGCTCTGTATCCTGAGACAGGCATTCACTGTTACACGAAGAGGAAAAGATCTCAAACACAAAAATGTCAAACATTTTCTCAATTACTCATAGTCGTGGTGTGTAATTCCAATAAGTACATCTCAGCCTATTCTACCTTTGCTGCCTTATGTGATGGTTCTGGAAGATAAAGAAAAAAAGAATGAATTGAATCTGTGGCACAGTTTTAAGCATGATTTTGAATTTTAACACAGAAAATTCGTATTCACATTCACATTATTTATTATTTAAGTCATTCTTTTTAATTTTAAAATTTGAAGCGTGCCTAAGTCACAATTACACAAAAACTATGGACTCTGGCACTGCTGGCTTTGAGAATTCCAAGTTTCAAATGGCCGTAAATGTGATGTATTTTCATCTTATCATTTTCATACATTTCAGAAAGCATGATTTCCATATATTCCCTAGGACTATCTCTCTGTCTCGTTTTTCTCCAAAATGGTCATAGGCACAGAATTGAACTGACCCTTTCATTTATGCAGCTGCCACCATCTTTCAAAGGCAGCTTTACCAAAGCTCTTTAAAAACAAATGTACACCAACTAATAACGAGGCGTTGTAGCTGAACTGTCGTGTTGTGAGCTTGTAATCATGACAACACTGGTTCAAGCCCCACAACGTTGTACTCTTAGGAAAGGTTTTTTCACTCTATTTTCCTCACTCAGGTGTGAATAAGTACCCATCTACAGGTAGAGAAAGAACACATCAGTGTTAGTACAAAAAGTCTTGCAGGCTTGTGTACTGTATGCTCCCTCGGGAGTTAAGAAAGACTTTAGAATGAAACGGCCTGAAGGGGGATGACTGATGTACAGTCTGCACTTGCAGGGATACAGACTATAAATCCATCTTCATCTATTATCCTTTTAAATGTCATTGTCAAAGAGTACACTTACCATCGCTGTTGTTTCTTTTCTCATGTTCCCTCTTTTTACCCTAAAAAAACAGAAGACAGTTGAAAAATATTAAATTCACGTTGAAAATATTTCTAGACCGTAACATTATCGCCAACAGCCAAATTCATATTATCATAGTGATGTTTTTCTCAATTTTAATTTTTACTTATAGTTATAGCATCAAGTATCAATAGAAAAGACTCAATCAAAAAATAGAATTAAATTCTACTCCACCTTTTCATACAGGCTGGCATCGTAACTCCATGGCCATACGACATTATTGATCAGTTAAGTTTTTTTTGTTAAGCTAAACGACCGTTACGTAAAACACGAGAAAAATTGCTAGATAATAAACAATGTGTTTGAGCTTTAGCAGAACACTTTAGGTTTAGGCAGCTCTCATCTCTTAAAATTTTCATCTCAGAAGGAAAAAAACCCCACACACACCAAAGACAAGCAAAATATATCCGGTAAAAAAAAGTGGTGTCAAAAATATGTTGGATTCTTACCTGAGGACCACCCCTATTTCTCCTTCCTCCCCTGAAGTTTCTTCCCCCACCTTGTCTGTAATCACTTGACTTTCGCTTTGAATGACGTGCTGAAATTTCTTTGAACATTTTCTTCCAGTAGTCAAGTTCCTCTTCACCTGATAAGAAAACAACAAAAAAACCCATTGGAAACAAACACAAAAAATCCAATGCAATGAAATTTTAATTAAAAAGCTTTCAAAGGACATTGGAAAAAGGCAATGTAAATTAAAATACAACATGAACCTTTGAGTTTGACTTACCATACCACAACTAAGGTGATCTTGGGTTTTTTTTGGTGTGATTTTAATTTTTTTTTGTCCAAACTGCCTTGTAAACACCTGTAGTGTTGTGATCTGCACATGGGACCTCCTTTTTATCGACCGTCTCCAATGAATCTAGGTGTCGATCCACCTGCCTGGATCAGTGTACGTGTGTGTGTCAGCATATTTTACTTAAAAAACTATTCAACCGGCGCAGTGTGTACTGAAATTATTTTGAAACCCCATATTGACACGAATCCGTGTGTGCCTCCTGTCTTTGCGAGGTTCAAACTTTGCATCTTTGCAATGATAAAGAATGTAAATCATAAATAAATAATATTGGTAAGGATCCTTACCTTCAACCACTCTGACCTCGAGTTCTTTGTCATTAATGATAATCTTTCCGTCCCCTGCAGCCTTTGCCTTTTCCACAGTAGGCTCTGCACTTCCTGGCTCTCGCAGACGTAGATAACCCTTTGGAAAAAAATGACGGTAGAATTAGGAGAAAGTCATAACAATATAAAATGAGAGATGCCCTTTCTGTCATTGAAATCTACCATGTCCACCATATGCGGTGATCTCAGGGTGTATTACGAGAAACAGCAAGATAGGTGAAACAGTAAGAGGAAAGAAGAAAGACCTACCAGCACCACCCGCTCACACAAAAGATGCCATTCACACCTGAAAAAACTTATACGCTACAAAGATGCAGACAAATGAAATACACAAGGTGGTTGCACACTAACATACACACACATATATATTTTCCCCCAAAGGCTCTGTTGCCAGCCCACTAAAAGTAACCATATTTTGCCCCCCGCGCATTTTGATCTATACAAGGGACATCTTTATTATCAGCTGTCTCCAATGGGACTAAATGTTGTGAACCTACCTGGACCAACGTGGTGGATTTTAAATTTCAATTATCTTTATTGATCCTTTAAAAAAGGAAATTATACTTGTGTTATCACAATTTCCATTTGAAAAATAAAAAGAATACATCAGTGCATTTAAATTAAAAACAAATTTAACTTAATTAATCATTAGATGTTTAGATTTTAGGAAAAGTATACAAAAATTCAAAGGTGGGTAAATAAATAGTGCGGTGAAACAATAAACAAAAAACAATTAAAAAAAAAAAAAAAAGATAGAATAATTATAAACAAATCAGTTTAGTTTAAAAGATAGAATAATTATAAACAAATCAGTTTAGCTTCATACACATTCATTAACTTATCATAAATCATTCATTCACCATCCATCAATTTACATTTCTTAAACATTGTGAGGAAAATGCCATTGTGCTTTCAAAGTAAGGTATGGTCAAACTTTCGTATGGAGCTTGGAAGAAAAGATCTAAAATATCTCTCAGTGCAGGATTTTAAATGTATAAGTCGACCGCTTCTACTACTTGTTTAGGGTACGGAGAAAAGAGGGTGGGAGTTTTTTTATCCCGAAAAAGAGAACATTCATCACTGTCGGGGCATGAACCCTTGACCTTTCGGATGAGAGGCAGACATTCTACCTCTGAAGCAACACCCCCCCCCCCCCCCCCAATAATAAACTCCTAAGCTTATGTTTCTGACACACAATAGTTTAAAACACACACTCAAAAGCCACCCCCCACCCCCAAAAAATAATATATCCAGTAATTACCTCTGTGACACCTTTGTCAAAGTCCACCCAGCCCACTTGGGAAAATTCTTGGAAAAATGTTTTCACATCCTCCCTGGTAGTCTCTGGGTCCATACCGTTCAGGTGGAGGACAGCATTTTTGGTCATTTGTTGTTTCACTTTCTGGATGAAACATTTGAAAACAACAACATTAATGAACGGCACTATTGATAAAGAATGAAAGATGTGCAAGGTATAAAATAAACATTCATTTTTGCAAGACGTGAAACTTTCATTTTTTTAAATCAAGACTACATTCAAATTAAGATCACACATATCATGTCTTGCTTATTATGACTTAAATCCCCCCTCTCTCTCTATTTTCGTCTACATATCTGATTGATTTGATCTTACCCACATCCACAACTACGGTGATCATGGGGGTTTTAGAGGGATTCATAAATTTTGTCTGACTGCCGTAGCCAGGGGATGTTTAATCTTTACAGAGTGCTGTGATTTGCACATGAGACCTCCATTTTATCGACTGTCGTAAATGGGACTACCTGGACCAGGGGGTAGATTTTACTCGAAAATGAACCCCGGGGCTTGAACCCATGACCACTTGGCAGAGAGCTGACAACCTTGCCTCTGGAATACCGACACTCCCCCTTGTATGCATACAATCAAACACCTTTGGTTTGATGGGAAGTTACCCCCATCCACGGTAATCTCAGGGTCAAATTGCATCGAATCTACATGAGAGAACATGTGTTATGGGCTTCTATATTCAAAATATTTTCAGGGTAGAATCAAAATGCTTTTAGATTTTCAGACATCCTGAACAAATTAATATGGATAAAGAAAGTTGAAATAAGACTCGGTGAACTACAGAAATATATAGACATTCCATAGCACCAACCTATCAAAATGCAGTTGATACAAATGGGTCATATTTATTACAAGATGGACTAATTTTAGATGCCTTCCAACGTCATAGGATGATTTATTGACACAAATAGGTACATTTCTTTATGTGACAACTACTTCTGGTACTCAGGTAGCCGAGTTGACATTACACCACTCTATATCCTAAGACACTGGCTTCATAATTTTACGTTTATATTTCCTACCTCTTCCTCATCCTCGGCTCTTCTTTGACTTCCTCTTGTTTTCTGTGGAGATTGTGAAAGACAAAATATTGATAAAAATAATATCAGCTTTCAATTATTACTCTTGACTGCGAATATCTGAAGGAGATGTATACACATATTATAGCCATGTGATGAAAACTAGATAAATCGGCAATTTACAAAAGGATTATCAATACCTTGTACAACAGTCATAAATAAAATAATAATAATAAAATACATTTATAGAGCGCTCATCATCAACACTAGGTCAACCTCTGAGCAATGAATGCGGCAGCAAAATCACAATCTTCGGATGAAACAGATTTTACACGACGTACTTAACCCCATAAAATACACACACCATGCCTTGATTCAAAATGCTAAAACGCATCCTACTGATACATAAAGTAAGCAAATGTTTGTCAAGATGGTGAATTTACATATATATTGAGAAAAGAATCCAGGCAGTCTGGCAAGTTGTAAGGAGCATAAGTATTCAATATAACATTCAGCACCTGCACAACAAACGGTGAATCCTCTATGATGCTTAGTCGCCACTTTTTTGCTTTAAAATAGTAAGTTGCTATAATTTATGTTCATGTGCATCACATTTATGTCACATAATATGTACACTTGAGATGCATTTTCCCTACACGACCCACGTGCAAATGGGTACAAGCACTAGCCGGGAACAAAAACCTGCTTCAGACTAGGACCACGTCCAGGAGGTGATTATAATCACTTGCTGTTCCACTTAACGCTATAGGAACCGGGATACGCTACAATTCTATGGGCAGCAAAGGCATTCCTTCTCTTTTTTTTATTTTTACGTCATACACCTGTGGTGCTATGACACCACAATATTTAGTCTAATGACATAATCATGATGATATTGAAAAACAGCAGAAATGAGAAACCACCTGATTGAAGATATAGATTTTCTTTTACGCTGCAATAGGCCCACATTTTCAAGCATTTCTACCATCATATGGTTATTCTCATCATTTTCATCATTACGACCTTGCAAGGCCTCAGCAGAAAGATGAATAATACAGTAGTATCCGGTTAAACGCACGCCAGATAAAAGCACAGATTTTTTCCTTATATAATCAGTATACTGTTAACGCACGCTACATCATCTAAACGCACACTTTGAAATTGGTAGAAACGATCTTTTTAAATAGATCAGATAGCCACTAATTAGTTGCCAGAGGATGTCACTCACATCACTCAGCAAGAACTCTCGCCGTTCTTTGTGTAAACGATAGGCCTATGCCTTGGCCTCTAGGATACACAATCACACTGATCAGCTCTCACTTAACGACTGGTGGACTCGTGTTTCATTGGAGGAGTCATGATAGGCTAGGCGCCAATGCATGCCAGACACACACAATGTGAACTGTGATTAGTCTCCAAGATTCCACCATAGAATACACGTAGCTACACTGAACAGCCTTTGAAATTGAAAGCTATCGTGCTTGTTCCACAATATATTCACAAGATCTAAACTTGTAAAGATGTCTACTACTCATAAAACATTGACATTAGAAGCCAAGTTAAAGGTTTTACTACTTTTTATAAAGGCACGCAACTCCTAAACACACGCTACCCAGGCCTCCCGAGCACTGTGTGTTTAACTGGATACTACTGTACCAGGCCTGCGAGTCAACATTCATGCTTGTATTCATGTCCGAATATGTGCGCTTACTTTTCTTCTTTTCTTCCTGTCTTCTTTTTCCTTTCATCTGCCTTGTCTTTGTAATAGTCGGATCTGGAGAAAGTGAGAAAAAAAAAACAACCCAGTTTCAAAGACTAATGACGGTAAAATAACATTCAATTACCGTTACAATAAAGCGAAGCTTCAATAACAATAAAAAAAACAAAGTGAGCTTTAATGTGAGTCTATTCCTTTGCAAGGTTGATTACAGAAAAGAAGTGCAAACGTTTCAGGTTAAGAAATGTAAAATACCATTGGTCTTTCTCCTTTGTTTATTAACAAAAATCATTAAAGAAGGGGGAGGAAGAGGAGTAAGTTGAAAAAAGAAATTCTTGAAATACAAAATAAAAACTAAATAGCTACTAGACATATACTTTTTGTATACTCTAAAATATACATCACGGCAAAGAATAAAATAAAAATACCCCCCCGTAATATAAAATCTGCTGGACTAAAAAAAAGAAAAGAAACTGTATCATCAGCCTTACTTGAATTTTTTGATAAGCTCTTCTTCTGACTCTCCGTACTTGGTCCCTTCCTCCTTCACAAACTTTTCAGCATCTTCTTTTCCTGAGAAGAGGACAAAGACCGACCCTTTGAACGATTTTTTGTGGAAATCTCTTCGCATGAAAATGTTCTCCACTGGTCCGTACTTTTCGAAGAAAGTCATGAGTCGTCAAGGCTTACGTCTTGTGGAAAGACTTTCTGGGAAAAACAACAAAAAGATTTGCACACACACATGACATAAATATATATATAAAAGTATGCTCATAAATAATTTGGATTATGATTTCTCTTTATTATAAAGCTGGATCTCTTAAATTTTGACTGTGGTTGTCTCAGAAACCACAGTGTCGGTTACAGTGATATCAAATACGATTATTACATCAAATTAGTACTCAATGCTGAAGTTCCCTGGGCTTTTACTTAGTACAGTGGTGTCCCCCTAAGAACCCGGTTCTCGGGAAACAGAAACAGCAGATTCTTAGGCAGACCGGGTTCTACAGTAAACTCCACAGTGTCTTGTATTTTTGCTTGAGTATTCATATATTTTTTATTGGCTGTTCCAGACCCCCCACTCTAAAATGTAAAAAATCAGGACCTAGATATAAAAAAATCAGGATCCTGGAGAGAGAAAAAAAATCAGGATACATGAACGATTTCAGGTATAGAGTCAGCCGGTCGCCTAATCTTAAACTTAATAATAATAAAATACGGTCATTGTCAACCTGGTTCTGCCTTTTCCCAAGTAAAAATATCCATTATAATAGCCCCCCCCCCCAATAAAACATGTATTCTAGTACTAAATCAGTATTACAGTTGCCTCCTTCCCACTCATTGTTTACATACTGAAAGTGGAAGACACACTCACTTTTCCTCTCTTTCTCATCTGTGGTCACTTATCTTGCTAATCATTGCTATTATATTTTCATTCTTCACACACATGCCCATCCCACTCCTGCTAACCGGTCAGATATACCTGTCAATTATCATCCAACCTCTACTCTTCCTAGCATTTGCCTTTCACTTCATAAATTGTTGCTCACTCCCTCTCTAACTAACACACACACTCATATACATTAAGCGATCGCATGAAAAACACACGAAAAATGCTCTCTATTTCTCTCTTTCAACACACACACTTTGCTGCAGGGGAAGTCATATTGTTTCAAAGATTTTAATCTCGACTTGATTCAGATCTATTATACCTACTTAAAGAGTACAGATACAGATCATCTAGACCTAGGCGTCCCTAATACTAGGGACGTTTAGATCTAGATCTAACAAGTCATTGAATATCAGCAAACCCTTCTGCTTGATCAGTTTGAAATTCAAGGCTCTAGTAATCATGGTAGGCCTCAAAATAACAGGTAAATATACAACGATTTTTGAAAGTCTCCAATAAGTACAGCATGAGTACTCTGAACAATGGACAATGAGAACAATATATATAATAACATGAATCCTGGATAGGCACGACATCCAGCTATTGGCTGATTAAAAACAAAAATCGCACCCTGAATAAACGGAAAAATGCCATCCAGGCAACGGCTGCAGTCGTATTACAAAAAAACCCAGGATGTGCCAACGGAAAATGTAAAGAATCAGGATGATTCCGATTAAATCGGGATAAACAGCAGGTCTACTGTTTCCCATGATCTTAAATTTTGACCAAGCCCCAACAGATTTATTATAAGAAGTTTATGTCGACCGTCTGTCATGCCCGAGGCATGGTCACAGATGGCCAGCCTTCCTCGTGTCTGGATCAATGCATTAGACTTCAGACCTGCTTTTCTATGGTACACTTGCAACATATCACAGGTTATCAGAAATTATTAGCATTAAATTGAGTGTGGATTCACCCCCAAGATTCTGAGCTCACGGTCAGACCGGGCTGTACTAGTGGGGTCTTAGGAAATGGTAAGTTCTTAGGCAGACCAAGTTCTCGAGCTAACAGTGCTGTATTTCAATTTGCACGTATATATATGCATTTTCTTGCAGAGGGATCCAAATCAAAAGCTACTTCTTTTTTCAAACACCAAAAAAAGACAATTACAGCAAGTCCACCATCTTAACATTCGAAAAAATATTCACCTCTGCCAGGAGGTGCTCTTTCACTCTTACAATAGAGAGAAGAAGCAGAGATAAACTCTTCTCTCCATCATTATTTACAAAAAGTCATGAGACAATCTGACCTGGCGGGTTCTCAGGGCAACGCCACACATTATTGGATTGACCCAAAGAAGCCTCTGTAGGCTAAACGACAGCCATTGTGATTGGTGTTTTACACCACAATTTCACTCTCACATCACCATTAATGATAAGAGAGTAGGAAAGTAATGCGCACTTTAATTCAGCTTTTGTTATCCACAGGATGAAGAAGATAGATCTAGTGCTGTAAATGACTTTTAATACAACTCTTTTCAATAATAATGAAAACCCGATCGGACCGTTTAACTGGAATTTAACCCCATATGCAATGATCTCAGTGTGAATTAAGAAGAAACAGCAACATCAAAGATTTCACAACTGAAATTGTTGGGACTTGATTTGAGATGCCCACATCCACTACTAAGGTGGGTGATCTCTTGGTTTTTTTAAATTTTAAATGTTGCCCGAACTGCCTTGTAAATAGCCACGGGATCTTTAATGTGCACAGTGTTGTATTCTGCACACAGCCCCTTTTATCATCGATCTCTGATGGGACTTGATTTTCCTAAAACAAAAATGTTCACTCGTCGGCGGGGCTTGAACCCATGACCTTTTGGTTGAGAGGCTAACACCTTCTTGCCTCCGGACTACCGAGTCCCCCTAGAAAACGGTGGGTATTTTAGCCTAATATCTTCACAATAGTAGACACATATATCCCTATGCCAAAGGTGACGAGGGACATCCTTTGAAAGTAAATTGCTCTACTTGCCATGAAAACAAAAACAAATTGAAGACCAATCTAGTAGACACATATATCCCTATGTCAAAGGTCACGAGCGACAACCTTTGAAAGTAAATGGCTCTACTAACAATGAAAACAAAAACAAATTAAGACCAATCTTTTTCCTTAAACCAATAATACAACTTACTGCGTAGATAGATCTGGAAGTGATTTCATCTCGTCTTTCTTTTTGAGTCACCAGGCAACGGTTTGTCTGGATTTCTTCTTATTTTGGTTTTATCCTCACTGACCTGAAATGAAGCAATACATTTGCGATCTAGTTGTTTAAAAAAAAAACATCATAGAAAACATCAAATTCCTCACTATATTTCTTGGATCTAACTGGGGAATGAAGCACACCCACGGATTGACAGATGATTCTATCATTTGTATTGCATCTTTTGAGACAGACAAGTTTTTGCAAAGGGGAAATGACACAAGTCTCTGTCGTTAAATAAGGTTTTCTTTAACAAAAAAAAAGAAGAAATACGGTAATATAGTAAACCTTCATATATGTACTTTTTAATGTTTATTACATACTGATTTGCAGCTATGGATAAATAATAATTATATATATATAATACATCTGCTTACCTCCACCAACTCAGACTTTGAGAGAGCATTACAAATGACAGTTGGTTCCTCCGTCAGTTGCTTCAGTCTGTTAAATTTGAGCATGGTATCGATGGTCACCCCTATAACAGTATGAGTTAAGAAACAAAACCATTTTCAACAGTGGCACGATGCTTTTATACCATTATCATACCGTTTCGGCTGCAAATCACCATTTCAGCATATATGTGTACTTTCTCCTCTGTATATTATGTCATTTGAGCTCATAGCCAGAGAATTAGTTATAATAACACTTAAATTGTTTAATCTTTCGTTGTTTTAGTTTTGCCGTTCTCTGGTTTAAGATTCCTTAGCTAAAGGTAAATTTTGGTCCTCGCAGTTTCAATATAATCCGAGTCCCACTACTGGCAAAACTAACAACTAACTTCAATTCTTACTTCTTGAAGTAAAAATAAAATAAAATGAAGAGATGACAATATAAATAGTAAAGGACTTTTCTGGTGTTCTGAAATAAATTATTGTTCCACAAGAGTGAAATTCTACTTCAGACAACTGAAATGAACAAAAACATATAAATCTGTCTTCTAAAACTAAAATATGGTAAAGGAAAGGATACATCCATCATCTTCTTGAATTTTCTCTTTCAAAAATTTGTCTTTCATTAAGTTGATGTCACCAAAGTAATACTGTTGAAGAGAACGAAATGTGAACATGAAATTAATTGGTGGAATCGCAAAACACTTATTAGAACTGACAAATATTGTGTCCCTTCTCTTAATTGCAATGCGTAATACAATAATAAACCCCCTGCCCCCTCCCCGTAAAACAAAAACACACAACAATCCAAAGAAACAATATGATTGAACAGGGCGGAATTAATTTGGTACTTGAGTAGTCTCTGCCAAAATGCAGTCCATGGCCGTAAATTTTGCCATTCTTGTTTGGACATAAACTCTTTTGTTTTGTTTGTTGTTACCTGGTTTGAGGATAATTCCCAATTATAGTGTAGCATTTCTCATGGATTGATCGTTCTTTTCTCACTCAAGACTACAAGAAGGAATGGGATGGTACATTTGTTAAAAAGATTGTTGACACTAAGAACACGCATGTCATATCCTTGGGTAAAAGTGACACAAGACCTTTCTCAGATGTTCACACCGTGATCAAAGAGAGAGCTGTTCAGTCTGTCTGGCACACCATTGTCAACGTCAAAGTCTGGGAGGGAACGGGCAGATAAGGGTGACAAGAGCCAAGGCAACCACAACTAGGCATTTGTCGTGCACATACTAGTTAACACAGAAGTAGATGCCACACATACACATATGTGTGTGACAGATTTTGTTATCGGAACAAGGCAAAAAGACCACTATCACATGAATTGACTCTTTAAATACAACAAACTTACAAGAGGTATTCCTATCTGGCCAACCATTTCTGGGTCAAACGGGACATCAGATCTTAACTACTTAAAATTCAACCCAGCCGAAACCAGCTGCACGCTAGACAGCCTGCTGTGCTTAGCCCTGCCATAACTGATCGCGCGCTAACTTCTTACTTTATTCAACCCGGCCAAACTCTGCTGGTAACACCTCTTTCAACAATCAGATTGGCTTGGCAAACCTATTTATGTTACCTGTTTTAAGTGCTTTTATTTCTAGAAAGCTGATTGGTCTGTTTAAACCTCCTGATGGTGAAGTTCATGATCCTAGTGTAATATGTAACTTTCCTTGAAGCCTGCCATTGATGCTAATTTTTAGCTACTGTACTGCCTTTGTTTAAAAACATACATTTCATCGTTTTGTTTCAAGTTTGTTATGTGTTTTCTGCTTTTGTGTTTATCATCAATTTTGTTGTAATGAACTGCTACAATAGTGACATGGAGAAAAGAGTCCTTTTCCTAACACCACCAATTAGAAGCACACAGGAAGCTTTGAAAATGTAAACACACCACAGCAATCTGGTTGTGGGGAAAATGAACCAAGGTTAGCGTCTCTGGTCGGGGAATCTGCGCACTCATTAACGTGAGACACCCTGTCATGTTTAGCACAGCCATACCTGGCTGCCCATTGTTCAACCCAACCAGACCTGGCAGTAGGTAATACTTCTTTCAACGATTAGATTGGCTCTGCAAATCTATTTTTGTTCCTTATTTTAAGTGCTACTATTTTATAGAAAGCTGATTGGTTTATTCAAGCCTCTTTCTGACGCTTCAAAGGTCATGATCCTGGTGTACTACGTCCCTTTCCGCTTAAGCGCGTCATTGATAGTACTTTTAACTACTGTACTGCCTTTGTTGAAACACACACATTTCATCATTTTGCTTTTTAATCATTATAAACGTCTACATTTTGTGTGTTTGCTGCTTGTTTTTTTATATCTTCGATTTTGTCGTAATGGACTGCTACAATAGTAACATAATCCTTTTCCTAATGCCACACATTAGCACACGGGAAGTTAAGAAAATGTAAACACACCACAGCGATCTGGTTGAGGGGAAATTGAATCTATGTCAGCGTCTCCAGTCGGGGAATCTGCACACTAATGAGTTAAGAAAGAGTGCCCATATCTCTTACCTGCCTCAGGAAAATGCCATGTGTGGGCAAGGAAGGTGCTTACACTTACACAGACTGACACACATTTCCCATGCGTGCTGTGTAGGCTAAGACACTGCACTACTAATATTTCAGTCATTCGCCACTACAACTATCATATTCATTGACTTTGCCTTTTAGATAGTCCTAAAAAATGCTTAAGTCTAAGGCTCCGTAAGTCTAAAGCTTAAGAGATCTAATCTAGATTCTGGATCTTATCTAGATTTAAATCTAATTAAAAAAGAAATCTTGAATATCATCATCACGAAGTTTGGATTAAAAATCGTTTTTGAGTTTTGTATTTCCTTGGGCATTACTGGATTTTTAACTATGCTACCCAAGATAAGAATCAGCAAACGTAAAATTTGAAAAAAGAAGGAAAAATAAAAAATATGTTTACATGTTTACCTCGATTTGCTTGATGATCTTATCAGTAGCACAAGCTGCATCACCATTTGACTGAGTCATCTTGATGCTAGGGATGATGAAAAATAAATAGTAGGGTCAGTATGAAATAAGAATTAATCATCATATCATGTTTTTAATCTAGATCTATAATCTAGATCGAAATCTAACCTGTGTACCTGCTCCTCGTGGGCCTACACTGTCTTTGTCTTGAGTAAAGGAGGCCTACTGAGTACGACGATTATGATGATGATGGATGTGAAGATGACATACACTTACTAAAGTTACTTTTGTGAGATTTCGGATCTCCAATGCAATAAAGGTATACTTCTTTACTTTAATTTAGAACCATAGACCTAGATCTTTCTCTTATTAAATACAAATTCATATGTTTCCGTTGGTACTGCAATGATGGTGAAATTACGGCTCGGAACATCACAAACACATGTGTGGCTTACCCGTGTGAGAACTGTCGTGCCTATGTCTAAGCGTGGTACAGTGAATTGAATAAATAAACCTATTATCGATAAGATTCCAAAAAATAGCGAGTGCTTCGTATTTCTTAGGTTTCACATTTTTTAAAAGACATTAAATATTTATAGTTACAGCAAAACAAAATTTAAGTAAACAATTATACGAAGGAGCCACAGCGGAGTGAAGTCAAAGGCGAAATATGACAATAAGTGACAACTCCACTAATAAAGACAGAATAAACACGCGACGTTTCGGGTATAACCCTTCGTCAGGCAACAAACGAGAAATATCTAGAATCTAGATCTAAGTACTACCTCAGGCATCACACAATGTGATGTCAGAAGAAAAACAGAAAGGAGAAAGAAAGAAAGAAAAAGACAGTGATGATAAAAAAAACGTAGTACAGGGGGTGTGAAGAATGAGCGACAATGGAAGGTTCATATCTAGAATGAAATAAAAATATGAAAATAAGTAAGTAATAAAAGATAAGAAGGAGATAGAGAGAAGGAGAGAAATATATATATATATATATATATATATATATATATATATATATATATATATATATATATATATATATATATATATATATATATATAGATAGAGATATATATATATATATATAGATATATATATAGAGAGAGAGAGAGAGAGAGAGAGAGAGAGAGAGAGAGAGAGAGAGAGAGAGAGAGAGAGAGAGAGAGAGAGAGAGAGAGAGAGAGAGAGAAAGGAAGACAAAAGGCAGGGGAGGGACGAAAGAAAGGGAGAGAGACACGTGTGAGTATGGGAAACAAGAACGAAAAAATAGGATAACTATAAGACTAGATCTATATCTCACTGGTTCTAGAAAGAAGAAGTCATAGAGAATGAATGAAAGGAAGTATCAATCAAGGCAAAAATGTTACACTGAAGATGCGAAATGTATATAAATCACAAATGTATCGATGCAATAAGGGAACAGAGTAAATAACTTATCTGAAATTTCAAAAAATGCCAGTTAGCACTAGCTGATGCTTTCCAAGTTGCCAACTTGGAAAGCATCAGCTAGTGCAGTTATTTTTTGAAATTTCAGATAAGTTGTTTACTCTGTTCCCTTTATTGCATCACCATATACATGTATTACATATGATACACAATATGAATTTCATACATCAAGCTACATGAATGCAGCATAAAACTGTGTGCAATTTATGACAAGAAAATCGACACTGCAAACAAGAAGAAGAAAGTCGTTTAACAGTAAATACTGTTATGAATTCATATTCCACAAACACACACACACACACACACACACACACACACACAAACTTCTTTCACACAGGATGAATACAGCCCTTATAAAAAATACAATTTTTCATTAAAGAAAGTAAGCTTTTATAAGCTAGTTAAAAAGATATGTCTTGATGTTTTTTTCTAAAAATTGATAGTGACTTTGACTCTCTAAGACTCTGTTGGGGGGGGGGGGGGGTTCCATACAAATGGGCCATAATATGCAAAAGATCGTGTACCAGCACTAGTTTTTACTTTTGGGAGTAATAGAGTCAAAATATCGGCAGACGATCTTAATGTCCAACCAGGTTTGTAAACATTTAAAAGACTTTGAGGGTAGCTAGGTGCTGTTCCATCAAGACATTTGTAAACTAAAGTTTTTTTTATTTTTTCCCCTGTTAACCAGTGAAGTTCTGTCAGTAGTGGGAATACATTTTCAAATTTTCGTTTTTTAAAGATAAGCCTGGCTGCATTGTTTTGAATGACTTAAAGTCTTTTGATTTTTTTCTTGCGGGGGCCAAACAACAGGGAATTACAATAGTCAAACTTGGAGAACACAAGAGTTGTCACAAGTTTTTTTTTTGGAGCATCGCTTGTGAGGAATGGACGAATAGAACACACCTTTTCCAAGGAAAACGTTAGCGATTTGACTAAGGAGCTCACTTGAGGATCCATAGAAAGTTCAGAGTCAAAAATGATTTTCTAAGTTTTTCACCTTACTTATCATATTGATTTTATTTTTACCTAAATCCTTGCTATTCTGAATGCTTTTCATCGTTCGTCTTTTTTAACCAATTTTTATTACTTCTGTTTTCTCGTCATTAAGATTTGATTTGTTTGCATCCATCAATTCCTTCGTTTGGGCTATGCAAGCTCCGCTTTTTCCTGAATATTTCATCTAAGTCAACATCGATATTAACATTGTATAATTGGGTATCATCAGCATATTGATGGTAAGATATTAACTTTTCTTACAGATTTAAGATAATTGGCTAGTGTACATGACAAAAAGAGTTGGCCCTAGCACAGATCCTTGCGGTACGCCGTATTTGAGATGAAAATCTCTGGATGTACAAATTTCTATAACAATAAACTGTTTCGGTTCAAAAGATATGATTCGAACCAAGACAGCACTGTGCCTTGAGATGTCAAATTCTGCATGAAGCCTCTGAAGCAGAATATGGTGATCGATAGTGTCGAATGCAGCTGAAAGATCTAAAAGATTTAAAAGCGTAATCGAGCCATTATCAATTACATTCAATAGATCATTTAAAACTCGCATTAAAGCGGTTTCAGTGCTATGGTTAGCTCGATATGCATATTTGAATGGTTGTTGTAGAAAATGTTTGTCCAAATGTGATAACAATTGTTTAAGTACAATTTCTTCTGGAATCTTTGATAAAAAAGGTAAAATTGGAGATGGGCCTATAATTTTTTAATATTTCAGGGTCAAGATTTGTTTTCTTTAAAAGGGATTTTTTAAAGAGTAGTTTTGTAAATATCTGGCACAATATCTATCTTGAGGGAATCAATCACACTCAAAGTTATATATGGTTCTGTTTCATCAATACATGTTTTAAGTAAGTCCGTAGGGAAAGGATCAAGATCACACAACTTTGATTTTGATGAAAAATAATGTCTTTAACTTCCTCTTCTGAAACAGCTCTAAAAGATGAAATGATGTCTCCTGAAAATGTAGAAATATCAAAAACAATATTTGTTTCCTTAAGTTCAATGCGAATCTGGTCCATTTTATTGTTGAAAAAATCACCGAATGTATCTGGTAGCTCTTCTTTTGAAATTTGTGTTGGTAAGTTGGCTTTTTTGTCCTTG